>OW052183.1:148251678-148415738 GCA_932526625.1 Rhingia campestris
TTAAAGGCCATACTTTCACTGCAGCCAAAAGATTTAATAATTGTTTGAATGTGAGTGCTACGGTGGACATGAGTTTCGATGTTGTGAAGGCGGGAAGAATTATAATCCTAGTCACACAGATAATTAAATATCAAACACACCACATTAAAGATATTTTTTTATGAATTGTAGAGTATAGTTTTATCATATGATTAACGAAAAATAAAAGTGGACAAGATCGTAAAGTAATTCAATTAATAAAAATCCCAAAATAAATAGAAATGCCATATCACATGGCTCGTAAATAGGTTTACAACTGTACAGCATAAGTTGTATGCTTAAACATTGTTTTCGCATTATTAGCCTTGCATTTAGAGGCTATTCAAATCTGACGGTATTTTGTCACACAAGAAAGTTGAAACGATAAACAGTGAAAAACTCTTTTCATATCAAACCAAAAACTGAGCTTTCATTTAAATACCTGAAAACTAAAATTTTCCCATTCATTTTTAGTATTCAAAAACATTTTATTTAACGTTCTCGAGGCGGAAACTACTTTTTATACATTCGAAACGTATCTTTTTTTGCGTGAAAATTTTATTTGTTTTTTTTTTATTTAACGTTCTCGGGGCGGAAACTACTTTTTTATATATTCGAAACGTACGTTTTTTTTTTGCGGGAACATTTTAGATTTTTTTACGCCAAAACACTTTTGATCAAGTTTTCAACAGGCAACTATGGATTCCTATTTTGTTTTTGATATGTTAAATTAATCTTATTTCTTTGGAGAAGGAAATAGAATTTTTTACATCAAATACAATTAAACAATTAATTGGACTTGTCTGCAGAAAAAGGCACAGAAGATGCACATTCTTCCAGTTAAAGAAACACAGTTACACAGCTATTTAACTGTGTAACTATACCAGCCTTCAGAAGTGTTTTGTCGGTTATTTTTGTAGATTTGGTAATGTAGGATTTAATAAGGGCAGCATACCTTTATTTATAGACCTGAGAAGAAAATTATCAAAATAATTAGTATTTATAAATTGCGCTGAAAAGATTTTTTATCAAATGTTTTTTTTTAATTATTTTTAATTTGACCGAAAACTTTTTTTTAATGAAAACGCCTCTTAAAAGGGCGTGGAAGTGAAATTGATATAAAAGAAATATACATGTCAATGTGTAAATATCTTGTTCAGACACTTTTTTTCAAAATTCTTAACCGTTTGACCAAAAATAACATTTTTCTAAAAAGTAAACGTGGCAGTGGGTGGATTTTGAAAATGTTGCTATTTGTACAAGGATCGCATATACCAAATTTCATTATCTTAGCTCAAAATTTAAGGAATAAAAACCGGCGACCTACAGACAGACAGGAAGGACGGATAGACAGGCATGCCTAAATCAGCTAGCGATTCTGAGTCAATCCGTGTACGGATAAAGGTATATCTAGCTAAAGTATTTTTTCGAAATTTCTGAAACGAAATTCAGCTTCAATCGGAACTCAGTTTTCTTTGGAGGCATCCGTTGCTGAACAAAATAAATGAAAGCTGACAATCGCCTTAAAAGGACTCCGCTACAACTGTCGACTTAATGCATTAGGCGTTGCGTGATCTTGTGCGATACATTTTGTCGGAAGATCTGATCAATATGCTAATCGGTACGGTATCAAATTCATTTTTCGACCCTTTATGGAAATCAGCTCCATAATTTTCTCTCGACCCTTTTTTAACTCTCTCTTACAAAGAGAAGTGTAGGTATTGTTTTCGTGAAAAAAATTCTACCTCGAGATGTTGATTGATTCTAACATTACGATGACAGCGGAACCTAAAATAGTGGTTTTTGGAATTCCATCCGTTGGTTCGTCTGTCCGTCTGTCCGTAATGGTCTCTCCAGCCTAATGGCTCGACCGATTTTCTTCGAACTTCGTATCTAGCCTTTTTTTGTCCATAATTCTAGGCCATCATTCTTTATATATACTATAAGCAAATTAGTTTCAATAGGTTTTTCTTTTCGATAAAATCCATTTTTTTGCATTTAGGCCATATAAAGAAAATTGTCAATTTCTCACAAAATTTTTTGTCAAAAAGAATGAAATTAAATTTATATACTACTATTACTGCTTGCAACAATTTCACGTAATTAGATTTGGCCCAATTATTCCTTAACAGAATTTTCAGTTTTGGCCAATAACAGAAAATCACATAGAAAACGATTCCTTCAAGTTCCGAAATAAACGTTCGTATAATCACATTTCGACATTATTTATGTCATTTTCAGCAAATTTTTAAAATCATCAAATTCTCGCATTCTTGGCATTTGATCTAAAGCCCACAGCGAGTTGTGAAAGAGAAAGATGTGTTCGATCACTACGACCCAGTAGTGCCCCCACCCTTCATTTATTATTTAACTTCTTTTTGACATTATTTTTATTACAATAAGACACAAGACAACCTATCCAGAAAAAAAGAAGACAAGATCTTTTTAAAATATTCAGATTTTTAGGTGTTAGGCTATGCTTTGCTTTTTTCTAGGTTTTAGTTGTCCTTTTAGTACCTACTATTCAATTCTTCATCTCAATCTTTCTTATTGGGGAGGTAATTTATCGAAAAGTATAGGCAGATCTTCCGAAATTGGTATATTGGGCTAAGAGCGTTAGAGTACTGGAACAAGACCTGAAATATCAAGTCTAACAACTATCAATTAGTTAAAAACTGTCATAACATTTTTTGTCGAATTAGTCTTTAAGATCGGCCAGAATCTTAGCATTGCACATACAAATGAATAGAGCGTTAGAGTACTATGCAAGGGGTCACTGAAACAAGACCTGAAATATCAAGTCTAACAACTATCAATTAATTAAAAACTGTCATAACATTTTTTGTCGAATTAGTCTTTAAGATCGGCCAGAATCTTAGCATTGCACATACAAATGAATAGATAGACTGAGTTTAAGGCTCTTTACGTATGTTGTATTTGGATGATATTGGAGTTCGAAAGCATGGCGTTTTTTAATGTTTATATTGGAACCTTGATTAATTATAGGGAGTTGGGAGAATATCTCACTTCAAACTTGTAATGGTAACTTGATATTTCACTTTTCAAAAATGCGGTCTGTTACTTGAAATCGTTTCCGGATCTTGGGAACTCTTATTCGATCAGTAAAATGTCAATATTTTAAGCTTGATGGATACTTCACATTGTTTATTTCCCAACAACATATTTATACCCTATCCCATAGGGGTATATTAGTTTTGATTCTTAGTTTGTAACATAGGGACATAATTTAGCTACATGTACCTCAAAGTATATGGATCGACTCAGAATCGCTAGCTGAGTCGATTAAGCCAAGTCTGTCCGTCCGTCTGTACGTCACCGATTTTTAGGCCTTAAATTTTCAGCTAGGATAATGAAATTTGGTATATAGGATCCTCGTCCGTGCCTACAGAACAAGTGTTAAATTTTTGAAATCCGCCCACTGTCCCGCCCCCTTTTAATATCTATATTTCGTCTATATAAAGTTTTTTGGGGGCGTTTTCAATAAAAAACTGTTTTCGGTCAAATTTTAAAATTTTCAAACAAAATTTTGATGCAGAATCATTAACATTATTAATATGAACATTTGGTCGATATACCATTTTAACCCACGCCCACCTTTTGGGGGCGTTTTCATATAAAAACCATTTTTATACACTACCCCATAACATATGCATGAGAAAACCCTGTCTTTTGTAGAACCGTAAAAGTGTTTTGTAAGCAGTCTGAAGAATTTGTTGTCACTATATCATTAATAACGTCTCTGAAGACGGGTTAAAAGATTATAATTTACGTTTTTCCAATATTTCACATTTATGTTGGTGTATAGACCTAGAAAAATACATTTACTCCGTTGCGGTTAATGCATAACCTTTTTCCATTGCAAAAAAAAACATTTTTCAATCACTTTGTAAATTTTTTTTTTTTTAAAACGTTGCAAGTCTAAATTTGTTACATTCTTGTATTATATAAACCTTGTTGAGTTTATTCTATAACGAAGAGTTTCTTGCATTTAGAAATTATTTGAAAACTTAAGTTATTAAATGAATAAATCCAAAAACTTCACATCAAACTTAAAAAGATAGAGTCAATTTGTTGTTCTTGGAGTATTTAAAATAAAAATCATTTTCCCTAGTATATTTTCACCAACTCGTATAAAGTTTCGATATCCATCGTCTACGTGCCAATATTTTTAAATTTGTACTTACCTAAAAAAAATAACAACAAATAAAATGATATACCCATTTGTACTTAAATATGATTGTAAATCGATTATCTTGTAAATAAAAATATAAAAAGGAAACGAAATTGTAACATTTAAGAGATATTGTGGAACAGCTGTTCATTTTATTATCAAATTGTATAGAAACCAAACAAAATAAAAATCAAAGAGTAAAATATTAAAAAAAAAAAACAACAAAAATATCGGCCGTACCTTGTGCAATATTTATATTTTATATTAAACAATAGGTCGAAATAAAATCAAAATATATATATTTTATCAGCCTAAAATAAAACAAATTAATTAACAAAGCTTAAAGAAAATAAAAACAAAAAAATATTTTTTGAAAAGAAGCTGTTGGTAAAAATATATATAAACCATAACATTAATTAGAATAAGAATATATAAAAAACTAAGAATAAATACACATAAACAAATACACTAATTAGGTAAATGACAAACTTGCACCACAAAAAAACGTAACAGAATAGCAGCACTAATGTTTTATGAAAAAAAAGTAATAAATGGAAAATAAGGAAAAAAAAAAAAACACTTAATAAAAACAAAAGTAAATTTAGTTCACTAAAAAAATGTGTATGTAGCTGGCAATTAAAAATATGTATATGTATTAATAAAACGAAGCAAGTAGTAAAGATAATAAAATAAACCACTAACATAATGTATTTGTGCAAAATAGGGAAAATAGGAAATATTAAACTAAACAAATACAATTACAAATAAACAATTAGTAAAATCGTAGAAAAATAAAATTCTTATATTTTTTTGCTTGAGAGTATTTAGTAAAATGTAAAACAAAAATAAAACAAGAAAGTAGGAAAATTCTTTGGTTTGCTTTTTTATAGAAAAAAAACAACAAATAAAAAACATTTTGGAAAAGTATTTTTTAATTTTGTACTTTTTGTTAATTTAAAACAAAACAAAAATGAAAATGAAAATAAAAATATATATACATCATATTTAAAAAAAATATCAAGTCAATACGAATAACCCAAGAAACAAAGAATGATATATATAATATATACATAAATGTGTATGAATATAAGTAAAACAAAAACAAACGTAATGCGTGTAAATAATAATCATATTGATATAATAATAAAATAAAAATAAAATTTTAACAACAACAAGAAGTGTTTAAGGCATATGCAAATTGGACACAAGAAGTTTAAAAAAAGGAACATACATAAAATAGTAAAAATAATATTGTTAAAAGAAATAAGAACAACTTGAGCATAAATGAAATAATCAAATAAAGTGATGTTAATCAAAACGTTATAAGGTTGTGTTTTATTTATTTGTTCGACTATGAAGACAGGGATTCCTATAAAGGACAATTAAGCTCATAGGCACTTTGAAAATACTTACTTACTTACTTAAGTGACGCTACAGTCCGGGATGAACCTGGGCCTCAACCAACATGCCTCTCCAATTAACCCGGTCCTTAGCTAACTGCCTCCAGTCGCGCACTCCAAGTTGGTTGAGGTCGGTTTCTACTTGTGCGCGCCACTTAAGGCGAGGTCTTCCTCTACTGCGTCCGACGTCTGGCTGGGAATCGAAGACTCTGCGAGTCGGAGTATTGGAGTCCATTATTTCTACATGTCCTAGCCATCTTAAACGGCCAAGGCGGAGTTTTTTTTGACTAGGGTTATGTCGCTGTACAGCTCGTATAGTTCTTGGTTGAATCTTCGTCTCCATAGCCTGCAACGCAAACGGGACCGAAGATTTTCCGAAGAATTTTTCTCTCGAATCGACCAAGGATTTCTTCATCCGCTTTTGATACGGTCCATGCTTCAGCGTCGTAGAGCAGGACTGGGATGATCAGGGTCTTATATAGGATCTCCTTAGTAGTTCGAGTGAGGGCTTTACTACTAAATTGCCTTCTTAGCCCGAAGAAACAGCGATTGGCAAGAGTAATTCTTCGTTTAATTTCTGACGAGATGTTGTTGTCAGAGTTAACAGCGGAGCCCAGGTAGACTAATTCCCGTACTACCTTAATGTTATATCTGTCTATGGTGGCATTCTGTCCAATTCGACGATGTTGTGTGTCCTTTCTTGTTGACAGCATATACTTATTCTTACCCTCATTCACTGCTAATCCCATTTTCGCCGCTTCCTTCTCTATACTAGCAAACGTGGCTATGACATCACGTTGAATCCTACCAATGATGCCAATATCGTCGGCATATGCTAGTAGTTGCACCGATTTTTGGAAAATTGTGACTCTGGTGTTGGCTCGGGAGTTTTGCACAATCCTCTCAAGAATCAAATTGAAGAAGTCATATGACAGCGCATCGCCTTGCTAAATCCTTTTTTGGTATCCAATGTGTCGGTGAGGTCGTTTCCGACCCTGATGGTGCAGCGAGAATTCTCCATCATCATCCTACACAAATGGACGAGTTTGGGCGGTATACCAAAACTAGACATGGCTCTGTATAGTTCGTCCTCTATAAATGCTGTCGTATGCGGCTTTGAAATCGATAAATAGGTGGTGGGTATCGATTTGGACTTCTTGGGTTTTTTTAGGATCTGCCGAAGTGTGAAAATTTGATCGATTGTGAACTTTCCTGGCCTAAAACCAAACTGATAAGGGCCGATCAGGTTGTTGGTAAATGGTTTCAGGCGTTCACATATTACGGCAGATAGGATCTTGTAAACGATGTTGAGTAGACTCATACCTCTGTAGTTGGCGCAGTTCAGAGGGTCTCCTTTTTTGTGGATCGGGAAAACGATGCTTAGGTTCCATTCTTCAGGCATATTTTCATCCGACCAGATTTGGCTTATGAGTTGGTGGATGTTGCTTACCAAGTCATCTCCGCCGGCCTTATAAAGCTCAGCGGGAAGGCCGTCATTTCCGGCAGCCTTATTAAGCTTGAGTTTAGATATTGCTATCCTCACTTCACTCAGGTCGGGTGGTTGGCAGTTTCGCTGTCGTTGCCAATATTAAATGGTTCGTTCTGCCTGACAGCGGAATGTTGTTCGTCATCGCCGTTTAACAGTCTGCAGAAGTGGTTCTTCCATATCCTCAGCATCGACTGTGTCTCAACTACGATATTTCCTTGTTCATCTCAACAGGATTCTGTTCGAGCCTTGTAGCCTTGGCTTTGACGTTTTACACTTTGGTAAAACTTGCGAACATCGTTCCTGGGGTGGTACCTCTCTATATCCTCGATCGCACGCTTTTCTTGCTCTTTTTTCTTCTTTCGGAAAAGCTGATGTTCTTCCCTTCTTCTTTGCCTATAGAGCTCAATGGCAGCTCTTGTCTTCACATGCAGCTCAGCCTTGTAGGCCTCGTTCTTGGCTGCGAGCATCTGTCGGCATTCCTCATCAAACCGGAAAAAATACCGATGTCAGTAGCCCATTTTTGGGGTATGTGCGCTGCCGTTGACCCATTGAGGGCTCCTCCGCCACCAACTCTTTTCCAATACCCTGGCTCAGTGTTTGAAATCCCTATAGACCTGGTGTTCAAATATGTCGAAGCAGCTCATATAGGGATTTCACTACCAGTTCGATCAAACTGGAGCTGTAGGCGCCACCGTTGACTCCATCTAGGGAATTCCTCCGCTGCCGCCTGAGAGTGAGTGCCTTAGTGAGATATGGAAGGAGCCTTCAACAACGTTAAAACTGAAGCAATTGCTGAGGCACTTGTCAAAGCTGAAATAGGAACGGTTTCTAGCAATTGGATCTTAACCATGTCCAATAACCGGATCATTTCGTCAACACTAGGCGATTGTACCAAAAGGATCACAACTCAGGGAGGCGTACTATCCCCACTTCTCTGGCTACTAGTAGTCAACGAAGCACTTAAGAAGCTGGATATCACTGCAATAAAAACAGACGCATACGCTGATGACGTAGTCCTCATGGCGTGCGGAAAATTCCCGTCGACACTGAGTGAAATTAAGCAAAGAAGTCTCAATATATTCAGCAAGTGGTCAAAGTCTTGCAGGCTGGGTGTAAACCCAAACAAAACAGAACTGGTTCTCTTTACTAACATTAGATCGATCCCAACATTTCCGGCACCGTCTTTGGAAGATTCAACCCTATCATTGTCAGCAAGCGCGAAAAATCTGGGGGTGGTACTTGATAGTAAACTGAACTGGAATCTAAACGTTGAAGCAAATATTGCCCTCTATAGTTGCAACAGAATCTGCGGCAAAAAATGAGGCCCATCCCCGAAGGTCACAAAATGGCTATACACAGCTATGGTCAGGACAATCCTAACATACGGTTGCTTGGTCTGGCGGAATGCTATGAAAAAAGCAAAATATATGACCAAACTAAAGAAAGTTCAAAGGACAGCATGCATACTCACGACTGGAGCCATGCGCACTAGCCCCACAGAGGTTTAGAAACAATCCTCAACACAACACCATTTGGCTTACAAATCAATGACACAGCAGCAAAAAGCGCAGCAAGACTCAAAGAAACGGGCAATCTACTCATGAAGCCTTTTGACCATAGCTCAATATTAAACTCAATAGCATATGCCGCTATAGCCAGCACACGGTTTCCTCACCTCGATATCCACAAGGGGACATGGCGGTCTCCAGATCAACGAACAGTCAACCAAATTGATCACATTGAGATAGGCACGCATCCAGTATTTTGGATGTCCGAACATTCCGAGGGGCCAACATCGACTCGGACCAATACCTTGTTGTTGCCAAAGTAAGGATGCGGATATCCACCACGCCACAAAAAAACAGAAATACTGTGAAAAAAATTAATGTCGAAGGACTGAAATCGCCAGAGACCTCCAAGACCTTCGCGCAACGTGTATCCCTTAACCTCTCGACTCACAGAATCCTGTCGAGATGAACAAGAAAATATCGTAGATGAGACACAGTCGATGCTGAGGATATGGAAGAACCACTTCTGCAGACTGTTAAACGGCGATGACGAACAACATTCCGCTGTCAGGCAGAACGAACCATTTAATATTGGCAACGACAGCGAAAACTGCCAACCACCCGACCTGAGTGAAGTGAGGATAGCAATATCTAAACTCAAGCTTAATAAGGCTGCCGGAAATGACGGCCTTCCCGCTGAGCTTTATAAGGCCGGCGGAGATGACTTGGTAAGCAACATCCACCAACTCATAAGCCAAATCTGGTCGGATGAAAATATGCCTGAAGAATGGAACCTCAGCATCGTTTGCCCGATCCACAAAAAAGGAGACCCTCTGAACTGCGCCAACTACAGAGGCATAAGTCTCCTCAACATCGCCTACAAGATCCTATCTGCCGTAATATGTGAACGCCTGAAACCGTTTACCAACAATCTGATTGGCCCTTATCAGTGTGGTTTTAGGCCAGGAAAGTCCACAACCGATCAAATTTTCACACTTCGGCAGATCCTGGAAAAAACTCAAGAAGTCCAAATCGATACCCACCACCTTTTTATCGATTTCAAAGCCGCATACGACAGCATTTATAGAGACGAACTGTACAGAGCCATATCAAGTTTTGGTATACCGCCCAAACTCGTCCGTTGGTGTAGGATGACGATGGAGAATTCTCGCTGCACCATCAGGGTCGGAAACGACCTCACCGACACAATCGATACCAAAAAAGGATTAAGGCAAGGCGATGCGCTGTCATGTGATTTCTTTAATCTGATTCTGGAGAGGATTGTGCAAAACTCTAAAGCCAACACCAGAGGCACAATTTTCCAAAAGTCGGTGCAACTACTAGCATACGCTGACGATATTGACATCATTGGTAGGAATCAACGTGATGTCATAGCCACGTTTGCTAGTATAGAGAAGGAAGCGGCGAAAATGGGTTTAGCAGTAAATGAGAGTATATGCTGTCATCACGAAAGGACTCACAACATCGACGAATTGGACAGAACGTCACCATTGAAAGATATAACTTTGACGTAGTACGGGACTTTGTCTACCTCGGCTCCGCTATTAACTCTGACAACAACATCTCGTCAGAAATTAAACGAAGAATTACTCTTGCAAACCGCTGTTTCTTCGGGCTAAGAAGGCAATTTAGTAGTGAAGCCCTCACTCGGACTACTAAGGAGATCCTATATAAGACCCTGATCATCCCAGTCCTGCTCTTCGGCGCTGAAGCATGTACCGTATCAAAAGCGGATGAAGAAATCCTTGGTCGATTCGAGCGAAAAATTCTTCGGAAAATCTTCGGTCCCGTTTGCGTTGACGGGCTATGGAGACGAAGATTCAACCACAAACTATACGAGCTGTATAGCGACATACCCCTAGTCAAAAAAACTCCGCACTGGACGTTTAAGATGGCTAGGACATATAGAAAGAATGGACACCAATACTCCGGCTCGCAGAGTCTTCGATTCCCAGCCAGACATCGGACGCAGTAATGGAAGACCTCGCCTTAAGTGGCGTGCACAAGTAGAAACCGACCTCAACCAACTTAGAGTGCGCAACTGGAGGCAGTTAGCTAAGGACCGGGCTAATTGCAGAGGCAGGTTGGTTGAGGCCCAGGTTCATCCCGGACTGTAGCGCCACTTAAGAAGAAGAAGAATAGAGTAAAGGATATTATAATTATATTTATTATTTAAATTAAGTAGGTACCTACCCAAAATGAAGATTTATTTTTAAATTCCAAATTTTGTTAATTTTTTTAAGTTCATTTCAACTAAAAGCCATATAGATATACCATATATACTTTTATATTATTAAATATTAAAACAATAAATTTTGAAAAATAATTTATATAAAATGTCTCACCCTCACATAAAAAACTCAAAACGTTTTTGCTAATGTAGTAAACAGCAACAGTTCTTCCAAACAATTTAAGCAATTACCAAACCCATTAAACTAATCGTTACTTTAGCGCAACTACTAAAAATTATATACATCCCTCTCGTATTCGCATACGTATCAGAAAAAAATTCCAGGATAGTATAAAACTACAGCTTTTGTATATAAAGAGTACATCCAATGAATTCAGTGAGTCGCAAATATGTGCAATGTTTTTAGTTATACCCAGTTTTGTATTTCCAGTGCATATGAAGTACAGGAAAATAGTGTAATTGTGTTCTCAAAACTTGACTAAATTAAAATTTAATTTTAAGCTTTTCATGTATAAATGACATAATAATCTGAAATAATAGTATTCCGATGGTGTTAATTTATGTATCAGATTGTATCTGTCTAAAA
Source organism: Rhingia campestris (assembly GCA_932526625.1). NCBI lineage: Eukaryota > Metazoa > Arthropoda > Insecta > Diptera > Syrphidae > Rhingia > Rhingia campestris. Next base: position 148,263,084 of record OW052183.1, read on the forward strand.
TTTTGTTGTTTTTAGTTAAGTTCAACTAGCTACTTTGAATTGTATATTTAAATTTATAAGCTACATATAATTGTGAATTCCTAAAAGAATCTAGTACTAGGTTAAAAGTAAAATACGGCGAATTAGATAGCATTTGCAAGTGTATTTAGTGGAGAATTTCTCTCTGAATAATTGAATAGAATGTAACAAAGAAATGTCGAGGATTTTAATTGGAAATTTAATCGTTGAGCAAGGTAGACGCGTTTTGTCGAAGAAAAATATAATTTTTATAACGTTTTGATACTTTGCGTTTTAATTCCCAAGTTCCATCAAATAAGTTGTCGATAGTGGAGTGGAATAATTTGTTGTCGAAATTCGTACAACTATACGAATAAACAGATGGTATGATTTTGGGATAAAATCATATGAGAAGGTTACAATCTGTTGTGCGGGTCATTGAGTACCCTATCCCATCACATCCTTAAAATAAATATCCACAAAATATAGGCTTTTTGAAAATATCGAAAATAAAAATGTCACAATATAAATATGTTCAGTCAATTTTTTTCAAAATCAATGTTTTCCTCCTGCATAGGCTAAATTCGTTTTACATGTCCTAGCTACAGGGTGGCGCACGAATCGTGCTACAATAATAAAACGTAATAACTTTTTTTCTGTGTGAGTAATCGGCTTATTTTTTTTTTATTTTGTAGGTTACTATTTAGATTTATAAAAATGGATGCTTGGGATACGGAGAAAAGAATTTGGATAGTGCAACGGTACCATGCTTTGCAGTCCGTCATTTCCGTCCAAAGGGAATTTAGGCGGGAGTTTGGCGGTAATCCCCCGTGTAGATGGACCATTATGAGGTTTGTAAACATGTTTGCCGAATCTGGAAGCATCGGACGAAGGCCGTACCATCGAGATGCCAATGTTCGGGTTCAGGATACAATCGCAGCAGTAGCATCTGCAATACATGCCAATCCGAGCGTTTCGACCCGAAACTTATCGGGGCAAATTGGAGTTAGTAGACGGTCATTACAAAGGATACTTCATGACGATTTAAACTTGTTTCCGTACAAAGTCCAAATTACTAGCAAGTTAAACCCTCAGGATTTGCCTGTTCGCCTGGAATTTTGCCAAAAAATGATATCAATGGCCGAAGAAGACAACACATTGATCAATTGTTTGTTCATGTCTGATGAGGCCCATTTTGATCTTAACGGCAATGTAAACAAGCAAAATTGCCGTATATGGAAAGAGTCTAATCCAGAAATGCTCCAAGAGACGGAACTGCACCCAGAACGAGTCACTGTGTGGTGCGCAGTTTCATCAAGGTGTATTGTCGGGCCGTACTTCTTTGAAGAAAACGGTGTAACCGTTACTGTCAATGGGCACCGTTATTTAAAGATGTTGAAGGAGTTTTTTTACCCAGAACTGCGCCGAAGACGTATACCATTCAACAGCGTTTGGTTTCAGCAAGATGGAGCAACTGCACATATAGCCAAACCAGTTATGGCGGAGCTAAACAAAAAATTCGCAAACAAATTAATTTCTAGGAACTCCACCCTTCGCTGGCCCCCAAGGTCACCTGACCTGACTGCACCAGACTTCTTTTTATGGGGTTATGTCAAGCAAGAGGTGTATAAAACGAAGCCCAGGAATTTAACTGAATTAAAGCAGTCCATAACGACAATAATTGAGGCGATCCCAACTTCAACTCTTCAGGCCGCAATGAATAATTTTTTTGATCAGGTGCCGCATATGCGTGGGAGAGCGTGGAGGTCATTTGCGATCTATAATCTTTAAAAACAACTAACTATTTAAAATAAAATTTAATTTTCTAACCAATAAAAAAAAATAAATGAAATACATCGATTAAAAAAAAAGTTATTCGAATTTCTTATTGTAGCACAATTGGTGCGCCACCCTGTATCTTAAACGAACAATGCGGAGTATTTTTTTTTACTAAGGATGTGTCGCTGTACAGCTCATATAGGTTTTGCTTGAATCTTCGTCTCTATAGCCCGTCAACGCAAACGGGACCGAAGATTTTTCGAAGAATTTTTTTCTCGAATCGACCAAGGATTTCTTCATCCGCTTTGGATACGGTCCATGCTTCAGCACCGTAGTGCAGGATTGGGAGGATCAGGATCTTATATAGGATCTCCTTAGTAGTTTGAGTGAGGGCTTTACTAAAAAATTGCTTTTTTTAGCCCGAAGAAATAGCGGATGGCAAGAGTAATTCATCGTTTGATTTCTTACGAGATGTTGTGTTCAGAGTTAAGAGCGGAGCCCAGGTAGACTAATTCCCGTACTACCTCAATGTTATATCTGTCTATGGTGGCATTCTGTCCAATTCGACGATGTTGAGCGTCCTTTCTTGTTGACAGCATATACTTATTCTTACCCTCATTCACTGCTAATCGCATTTTTGCAGCTTCCTTCTCTACACTAGCAAACGTGGCTATGACATCACGTTAAGTCCTACCAATGCTGTCAATATCATCGGCGTATGTTAGTAGTCGCACCGATTTTTGGAAAATTGTGCCTCTGGTGTTGTATCGGGGGTTTTGCACATTCCTCTCAAGAATCAAATTGAAGAAGGAAGTCACATGACAGCGCATCGGCAAAAATTTTTTTTGGTATCAAATGCGTCGTTTCCGACCCTGTTTCTCCATCGTCATCCTACACAAACGGACGAGTTTGGGCGGTATACCAAAACTAGACATGGCAAACAGCGAGAATTCTCCATGTCTCCCTGCACAGATGGGCGTTGGACGGTATATCGATTTGGTCTTCTTGGATTTTTTCCAGAACCTGCCAAATTGTGAAAATTTGATCAGTAGTGAACTTTCGTGGCCTCAAACCACACCGATAAGAGCTGATCAAGTTGTTGGTAAACGGTTTCAAGCGTTCACATGTTACGGAAGATATGATCTTGTAGGCGACGTTAAGGACACTTATGCCTCTTGCAGTTCAGAGAGTCTCCTTTTTGTGGATCTGGCAAGCAATGATTAGGTTCCATTCTGCAAGCATGCTGTTATCCGAGTTGGTGAATGTTACTTGCTGAATCATTTCCACGGGCTCTGTAAAGCTCGGCAGAAAGGCCATCATTTCCGACTGACTTATTAAGCTTTAGTTTGGATATTGCTATTCTCACTTCACTTAGGTCTTGTGGTTGGTAGTTGTTGCTTTTGTAGCCAATATTGAATGGTTTATTCTGAATGACAGCATAAGATTGTTCGTCATTGTCGCTTAACGGTCTGCAAAAGTAGGCGTCCATATTTTTAAGACCGACTTGTTCATCTCAACAAGCTTATATAAGGCTTTTGCGATGATTTGAAAAATCATCAGTGTCAGTTGCCATGATGAGCTTATCATTACTCAGCCATGCGGATCAGACATAAAACTGGAGGTGCCGCCATCGTGCAAGAAGTACACGTACACACATAAATGGTTGTGAGAAAAAGCTAGGGTCTGGGTACTAACGAGTCTATTGCTCCAAAAAATTGTATTTTTATCTCGATTGACTCAATAGTTCCTCACCTGCACTGTGGTTTCTTGTTGATGAACGGGGAAACCTAACATGTCAGTTGCGAGCGATCACGATGACGTTGTTGCAATTGGACTTCGTTATTAGATTTTGCTTTCATGGTATTATTCGGGAGATGAAGGTATACGCGTTCAGAAAAGGTCTGAGCAGTATTTTGCAATTACAGCCTTTTTTCTCATTGGTTGTGGCTTGGTTGATATCCGTATTTTCTAACTTTTGCTGGTCTGAGTCAATGAAGTCGCTTTGGAATGTTTGGACATTCAAAATACTGAATGATTGCCTTTTGCTTATTGGAATATGTTAAATTGACCGCTTGTTAATCAAGAGACAGCCATGCTCGCATATGTATATTACTGTTAGGAAACCATGTGCTATGTACATATGTAGTGGCTTTCGTTCCGCTTCGGACTCAACTAATCGTGTGGACTGCATTTTCCGACAATGCTGCTAAAGATGTCCTCTCGTCCTACCTTTCCGTTAATATCTCCCAGCATTATTTTTAACATCTTCTCAAACTTTGTCCAGAATTTCATAAGAAGAATTCTTCACGATATTAGCTCTTTCCTCCGTCTTATCGTGAGCTCATATAAGGCTTGCGAATTTGGCCTTGATGCAGAATATCACAATGCGTTCACTGATGTCTTCGATTCATAAGACTTTATGACAAATCCGTGTCCAAATTCGCTGTTTCTGCACAATATAGCACGGACCGTAGTATATGTCACAGGTTTTCATCCTCCTCTAGCTTTGCTCATTCCAACCTATTTCCTGGATGGCAGAAATTTCTGTTTGTAGCAGCTAAATACTTCCGCTTATTGTTTGGATGCATATTTTCTGTTAATCGGTTTACTATTCCAGGTACATGCATGAATGAATTTGTCCTTATTTTTTGTTTGCATTATTGGTCCTTTTCTGAGCCTCTTGCTTGCTCCGTGACAATTTGTTATTTTTTTTCGAAAAACTGAGTTCAGCTAAACTTTTTATTAGAATTGGTATTGCCCGAACGTTTTTCAAGACCAACGGGCATGATTGGTCCTTTTCTGAACCTCTTGCTTGCACTGTGACAATTTTATTTTTTTTCGAAAGACTGACTTCACCTAAACTATTTATTAGAATTGGTACTGCCCGAACGTTTCTCAAGATCAAAGGGCTAGAACTGACATATCCTGAACGTGATTAATTATAAAACATTTTCATAACCCAAAATCAAACTTTATGCATAGTAAATATCTAGGGAAGTTTGTCCGAGTCGTATCAAAACATCTATTTTGTGTTACATTTTATTTTAACTTAAACTCTCAGCAACAGTGCACAGGACCCCCGCACAACAAAAGGCAAAAAAATTTAAAAAAAACACATCCTGTCAAAAATATCAGCCAGATGTCAGCCGAAATGCATTAACTGCAAACTTATCTCATAAACCTATTTCCAGTGGTGTATCTGAAACAAATTTCACACTCAATGTCACCGCCACCCGCTCGAAAAAAACGTTCTAAAAACATCACACAAAAACGGTACAACAAAAACTATTTTCGTTTTTTCTATAATTTATATGTGTGTAAGCTACCATCACAATATGTTTTTTTAATACTCCTATACATATGTATATATATATTTTTTAATATAAAAACCATTTGTAGAATAATCCTTTGATTGGTATCCTATTAAATAAAATATGAAGTATGTAGACTATGTATTAGTATATGTAAAAAAAAAACAAAAATTAAAAACAACAAATACATTTTGTGTGTGCATTTAAGCCCTCGAGCGTGTGACTAAGTGAAGCAATATTTGTATGTGTGTGTATATTAATGTATGGCATAAATAATTCACCATGTCCCATTCATTCCACGCTTTGTCTATTATTATTTTTTTTCCCCGATGCATGTATGCTTTTGCTGCATGACATGAGGTGAGTTAGTAGCCTCCGCCGCCATGATTTTTTTTAAGCTGACCTGGTTCATGCAATAGAATACTGCTGCACACATTATGTCATGAAATTGTTGTACAAAAATTCATGAAACAAAATATAACTCATTATTTATTTTATTTGCAGAGCATTCGCTTGCATGGCTGCAAGCGGTACACTTGAGCAAAGTTTGTAAAAAAAAATTAAAACTTATTTACTGTTTGTACGGTCTAGCTATATGAAATATAAAAATCAACAAGAATTACTCGGTAGGTAGGGAAATAAGTTATGGCCTTTTTTTTTTTTTTGCTTCGCAATTTTAATAAACAAATCGTACGCATTCTATGGCCATTTTTTGTTAAATATGCGAATAGGTTCGAGTTATATTTGCGGATTTCAGTTAATGCCAATAAAATTCAATGGAATATCATTTACTTGGGAAGCGTACGAATGGTCGACAAAAATATGTCGACTGGACAAATATAAATTTCAAATTATCAACGAAAATAAAGTTGACAGTTTAAAATCCAGACCATTAAAATGTTCATTGGAAAGTTGTCAGTAAAAATGTCGACTTTTATATTAAAATATAACCGGAATGCTCTCTTTGAGTGATTAAAATGACACTTTTAATGCAAACATTAAAAATTATCCGAGAGTGGCTTGTTGATCGACAGTGGCAAGGGTTGGGTACGATTGACTGCTTTTAAAAATACCGATTGCAAAAAATCGATAAAAAAAAACGACAAAAAAATATCGATTGGTTAAAATGTCGATTATGAATATGTCGATTTTTTTAAAAATCGATTTTAAAATGTCGACTATTGCACACGGCTATTGTGCTTTGGGTTAACTACCCATCCATATAAAAATGCCTATGTTATGAAGCAACCAATAGCCTCGGAAAGGACTGATATTATTGTTGACGACCCTGCTAAACGAAAAAAAGGACAACGACGTTCGTATCTGCACCTGGAATGTGAGAACATTAAACAGGAGAGGTGCAGGCGAACAAATAACGGAAGCCCTAAACTGCAATAAAGCGACATTACTGCCATCCTGGAAATACGATGGGATGGGCCGGGCAAAAAGAGGATGAAAAACTATGATCTACTATGGACCGTGTATTCGGATGCGGATTTGTTATAAGTGCCAGACTTAGGCAAGAAGTCTTATGTTTCCAAGACATAAGCGAACGCATTGCAACAATCCGCATCAAGGCAAAATTCGCCAACATAAGCCTTATATGCGCTCACGCTCCGACGGAAGAAAAAGATGATATATAAAGATTGCTTCTACGAGCTCCTCCACAAAACCTATGAGCGATTACCAAAGTACGATGTTAAAATCGTGCTGGGAGATTTTAACGAAAAGGTAGGGAGAGAAGACATTTTTAGCAGCACTATCGGAAAATATAGCCTACACGACAACACGTCTGGTAACGGACTTAGGCTAATTGATTTCGCTACGGAACGAAATGACACTATAGCCAGCACACGGTTTCCTCACCAAATATCCATAAGGGGACATGGCGGTCTCCGGATCAACGAACAGTCAACCAAATTGATCACATTGCGATAGACAAGAGGCACGCATCCAGTATTTTGGATGTCCGAACATTCCGAGGGGCCAACATCGAATCGGACCACTACCTTGTTGTAGCCAAAGTAAGGATGCGGATATCCACCACGCCACAAAAAAACAGAAATACTGTGAAAAAAATTAATGTCGAAAGACTGCAATCGCCAGAGACCTCCAAGACCTTCGCGCAACGCGTATCCCTTAACCTCTCGACTCACAACATACCACCAGCATCTAATGTCGAAGAACAATGGCAACGATGTCAACAAGCCATTAGATCAGCCTCAACTGATGTGCTAGGTTTCTCGCGGCCACCAGCAAGAAACCCCTGGTTTGATGAGGAATGCCGACAGATGCTCGCAGCCAAGAACGAGGCCTACAAGGCTAAGCTGCAGGTGAAGGCGAGAGCTGCCACTGAGCTCTATAGGCAAAGAAGAAGGGAAGAACATCGGCTTTTCAGAAAGAAGAAAAAGGAGCAAGAAAAGCGCGCGATCGAGGATATAGAGAGGTGCCACTACAGGAACGATATTCGCAAGTTTTACCAAAGCGTAAAACGTCAAAGCCAAGGATACAAGGTTCGAACAGAATCCTGTCGAGATGAACAAGGATATGGAAGAACCACTTGTGCAGACTGTTAAACGGCGATGACGAACAACATTCCGCTGCCAGGCAGAACGAACCATTTAATGTTGGCAACGACAGCGAAAACTGCCAACCACCCGACCAAAGTGAAGTGAGGGTAGCAATATCTTAACTCAAGCGTAATAAGGCCGCCGGAAATGACGGCCTTCCCGCTGAGCTTTATAAAGCTGGCGGAGATAACTTGGTAAGTAACATCCACCAACTCATAAGTCAAATCAGGTCAGATGAAAGCTTGCCAGAAGAATGGAACCTCAACATCGTTTGCCCGATCCATAAAAAAAAATAAAGGAGACCCTCTGAACTGCGCCAACTTCAGAGGCATAAGTCTACTCAACATCGCTTACAAGATCCTATCTGCCGTAATATGTGAACGCCTGAAACCGTTTACCAACAACCTGATCGGGCCTTGTCAGTGTGGTTTCAGGCCAGGAAAGTCCACAATCGATCAAATTTTCACACTTCGGCAGATCCTGGAAAAAACCCAAAGGCCACCTATTTATCGATTTCAAAGCCGCATACGACAGCATTTATAGAGACGAACTATACAGAGCCATGTCTAGTTATGGTATACCGCCCAAACTCGTCCCTTTGTGTAGGATGACGATGGAGAATTCTCGCTGCACCATCAGGGTCGGAAACGACCTAACCGACACATTCGATACCAAAAAAGGATTTAGGCAAGGCGATGCGCTGTCATGTGACTTGTGCAAAACTCACGAGCCGACACCAGAGGCACAATTCTCCAAAAATCGGTGCAACTACTAGCATACGCCGACGATATTGACGTCATTGGTAGGACTCAATGTGATGTCATAGCCACGTTTGCTAGTATAGAGAAGGAAGCGGCAAAAATGAGGGTAATACAAAGTATATGCTGTCAACACGAAAGGACACACAACATCGACGAATTGGACAGAACGTCACCATTGACAGATATAACTTTGAGGAAGTACGGGACTTTGTCTACATCGGCTCCGCTATTAACTCTGAAAACAACATCTCGTAAGAAATCAAACGATGAATTATTCTTGCCAACCGCTATTTCTTCGGGCTAAAAAAGCAATTTAGTAATAAAGCCCTCACTCGAGCTTTCGTTGCCAATATTAAATGGTTCGTTCTGCCTGACAGCGGAATGTTGTTCGTCATCGCCGTTTAACAGTCTGCAGAAGTGGTTCTTCCATATCCTCAGCCTCGACTGTATCTCAACTACGATATTTCCTTGTTCATCTCGACAGGACTCTGTTCGAGCCTTGTAGCCTTGGCTTTGACGTTTTACACTTTGGTAAAACTTGCGAACATCGTTCCTGGAGTGGCACCTCTCTATATCCTCGATCGCTCGCTCTTCTTGCTCTTTTTTCTTCTTTCTGAAAAGCCTATGTTCTTCCCTTCTTCGTTGCCTACTTTCAAGATGGTGTATACTTTTAGAAGTAACCTGACATTTTTTTATTTCTTTGAATAAAAGTGTCATGGTTTTTTGCTGGGATTGAATGCTCAACCTTCCATTCAACGGGCTAACATAACACCACACCGCGGCCACCCACTATGTCATGCAGGTCATGCAGTCCAATTGCTCCGGACCCTTTTTCAAAAACATTGACAGGTGACAATTCTACAAAATCATATCATAACATATTGACATAGGGGCAACATTGTCAGTAAAATACAACGACAATTTTGTTATTTTCAGATTATGAAAAATTTGTCATTGATATGGTATTTGTCTGCTTGCTATAAGATTTTCCATGTTATGAAGTGTTCTAAGTCGAAATTACGTAGCCCGCAAGAGCTGGCGATAATTCTGTCGTTAAGACAGAACATTTTATGTTAATACGCCTAATGGATTTTCTACTAGGCTTCTTGTATTCTTGTGAGCCTTTAAAAACCTTTGCAATACTTGAGGTGTTAACTTACTGTTTTAATCAGCCACCTTTTGCGTCTATAACCACTGTCCTACAAACAACCTGATTAGCTGTTCTCAGTTTGTTTTTAGGCCAGATGTGTTACCCAATGATCAAATCATCACACTTTGGCAGTTCTTGGAAAACTCCAAGAAGTTGAAATCGATACCCACCACCTATTCCAAGCCGCATACGACAGCATTTATAAAGACCAATTATACAGAGCCATGTCTCGTTTTGAAATACCGCCAAAATCGTCCGTCTGTGTAGGAGAACGATGGAGAATTCTCGCTGCTCAATCAGGGTCGGAAATGACCTCACCGACACATTTGATACCAAAAAAGGATTTAGGGAAGGCGATGCGCTGTCATGTGACCTCTTTAATTCGATTCTTGAAGGGATTGTGCAAACACCAGAAGCACAATCTTCCAAAAATCGGTGCAACTACTAACATACGCTGATGAAATTGACATAATTGGTCGGACTCAACGTTTTGCAACGTTTGCTAGCATAGAGAAGGAAGCGGCAAAAATGAGTTTAGCAGTTAATGAGCGTAAGGCTAAGTAATCGAATTGAACGTCACCATTGACAAATATAACATTGAGGTAGTACCGAAATTTGTCTACATCGGCTCCGCTATTAACTCTAACACATCTATTAACTCTAATAACATCTCGTCAGAAATTAAACGAAGCCGACGTCTGGATGGGAATCAAAGACTCTGCGAATCGGAGTGTTGGTATCCATTCGTTCTACATGCCCTAGCCATCTTAAACATCCAAAGCGGAGTTTTTTTTGACCAGGGATATGTAGCTATACAGCTCTTATAGTTCTTGGTTGAATTTTCATCTCCAAAGCCCGTCAACTCAAACGGGACCGAAGATTTTTCGAAGAATTTTCCTCTCAAATCGACCAAGGATTTCTTCATCAACTTTTGACACGGTCCGTGCTTCAGCGCCGTAGAGCAGGACTGGGATGATCAGGGTCTTATATAGGATTTATTTAGTAGTTCAAGTGTGGACTTTACTACTGAATTGCCTTCTTAGCTCGAAAAAACAGCTGTTGGTTAGATCATGCGATTTAAAGCCTCTTGATTATTTCTTGTGGGGTTATGTTAAGTCGTTAGTCTATGTGGACATTTTTTCAAGAAAAAAATCACAGCTGAACTACAAACTGGTCTTCTAAATTCCAGATCCATTTTATTGCATTAAAACAATAACCAACACATTTGCAAGGGCGAAAAATCATCGAGGAATTAACTGGAAATTGAAACCCGAATATATCGATAAAACATCAAATTAACTATTTAGGGAAAGAGGATTTGTTCAAACCAATATGAAACACAATATAATCTTCATAATTTCTGTTGATCTTTGTCCTAACTCTGTTGGACCGTTCAGTGATTCCTTTCCAAGGCTCTTGCTTAATTCGGAACAATGGCTATGTGTCTTTAATTTTTGTTTCCAATTGAGGTCGACATTATACCAAAGGCAAATGCCCTCAATCGAAAATTCGACAATGTTAGAGCGCCTAGATAATTCTACAAAGAAACCATAGAAAACGAGTCTTCCAACGATTCATTACAATTTCCACTCAAAAACCCCAGATCAGACCGCTCCTGCACACTTTCACTATGTGCATTCATTTCAAATTTACAAATCCGTACACCCACACATTCATTTTCCTTTGTTGCCAATCGTCAACATACCAACGTAGACCGGAATAAGCAGCATAAATAAACGCTAAGCTGTTTAGCGCATTTACAACGCATTCCGCAATAGACAACAGGAACCAGAACAGACGCGAATATTGAAACGTCCTGCAGTGTCGACAACTACAAAGACAACATTGCATCCGTGTGTACAACAAGAATAGCAAAATGGTGATTGATAAGAAATAATTAATCTTCTCACTTCCGGTCGCTATATACCAGCCGCCTCCCATGTGCATATACGAACAAAGATAGTCGAAAGGATTTCCATCGAGTTGTCAGCGAAATGGGAACACAACGCAAAAAAACCGTTGCACGAATAACACGAAAAACATTGTAATTCGCGTAGGTGAACATGGTGCTTCAAAAGGCACACACTACCACCAGGCACCACTGCACAAATAGCTACGAGTTGGTTACATCGGTTTTTAGAATGTTTTCCTGTCAGTTTGAGTATCCCGCGAACGAGGACGAATCGAGAGTAGTGTTGACAGGCAAAAGTGCCACATATGATGGAAGACTTTTGGCATAGATTAGTTTGTTCCTGTTTGTGGCATAGATTTGCGAGTAACCCACAAGGGAATTTGCGCAGGTGAGCACTCGTCCTTGTTCGTGTTGTCGGGAGCTATTTGTCAATTCAATCAGAAATAAGTAACAGCGTTTGTTTGAAGTTTTAAAGTGGAAAACAAAATGTGTGGCAAGGACCTAATTGTGTACATCACAGTTAGGATGCAATGGAAGTTCGTTTTCACAAGCCATTTACTTAACATTGTTGACGCATAGAAATGGCAAAAACATTTGCAAATTAAGGATGCTGAAGCGAGCGTAATATTAGTTTACATATGAGATGAAACTATCGAGACATGTGAGGTATTGAGATACATATCAATCGGGGATTGTAGATTTTAACGACTTGGATGCCACTGTCAACAACTGCGGTTCTGTAATAAAATATTTTTTTACGATGAAATTTCAAAACTCTTTGGCAAGATTTTGATTGGGTATCATGTGCTGAGTTGCAATTCATGGACTTTGCTACCAGAAATGCATTTCATCCAGAAGACTATAAAACAAACTTATTGGACTTCGTTGTCAGAACAATGGGTGTTTAAGCCAAACACCTTAAACTCTTATACACAAATTATTTTAAGTACTTCTTTATCGACACGTATCTTACCTACTATGTATCCAACTTAAATTGTATATTTTAATTGTGAAACCATAGATGGCGTGTGTAAATAGTGAATTCAAATTTGTATACCACTTTCTTTCATGCCCTTCATATGAGTTTTCCACCTTTTTACTTTCTCTTCTTTTACTAACCCTCCACGAGGTAAGATCATTTATATAAGAAATAAAGGTTAATTGTAACGATAAAAATTCGTCTAATTTTATTTCTCCCTTCAAACATCACCGGGATCAATTCTGCATCCCAACATTTGGTCCTAATCGAGCCATATCAACGAATCAACGATTCTACGAGTATTTCTACTCAATTTGGCGTCGACAATCACACGGAATTACTTTCCCTTTCATCGCATTACTACTCTGCAACCGCATGATTGTACGTGTACCATTTGAATTGCCGAATTCTTCGCAATACAACTCAACAAGATCTACATCTTTATTTGATGAAAGTGCCACAGTTCCATCATTTATTCAATAAAAGAAATTAAAGCTGATTACCAAAATCCATCAGTTGTACATATAACACAACCAACAAGCAGTTATATTAACCTCACTCAGTGTTAAAACCAACCGATCATCAGTGAAATCCGCAACCATGCTATACATATAGTGTATCGATCACCCATCATAGACAAGTTCGCAGCACGTGAAAAATCTATTCACCACTATCATCGCTACCCCGCTCATCACCACTAAAGAAGTCTCATCATATTCAAATCTTGGCACGAGCAGTTCAGCGCAAAATTCACCACGATTTTCAAGGTCTCACGAGAAGAGACCGAAAAACCAGTTTATGTTCAGCTATTCACCATCAACAGGTACGTGTGTTTTACTATTATTCTTGTGCATTTCATAATAGTGTCAAATTAAATTCTAATTCATTTATATAATTAATAATTAAATGCTACTATTTTGATATTTATGTGTTTAGTTATATAGTGCTAGTTCGAATTCTTCGTACCAATATAGTGTGAACAAAATTATTTTGGCTCTTTAAAACAGTTTAAAGTTTGATCTTTTTAAATAAACAACAAAATGTCTCAAATGGAGAATTTTATATTTTGCGCCGATAACCTGGTCGAGTATTTCGCGGATATTAAAGAAATTAATATAAACTCCGCATCGCTTCATTCGTTAGAAGCAAGGAAAGTAGAGCTTTCGAGTTTGTGGTCAGAAGTTAAATCTGCTTATGCGGATTGCGTTCGTAACACGACAGAACCATTATCGCAAGATAATTTAGCTGCAGTGAAATCTAAATATAAGCTTTCAACCGAAACATATATCTCTTGCTTAGAATGGATTTTAAGTGCAACTAATAAGTTGAATCCTTCTCCTAGTAGTTCTCCTACTAAGAAAGTCGACAATCAAGATGATATTGCTTTAGGCGTTTCACAAGTCTTGTCGCACGTTAAATCACTTGCAACTGAAAATGTTTCAAAAAATAGTTCCTTTTCACTTCCTGCGTGTGATTATGAGGTATTCTACGGAGATTATCTTTCGTGGCCGTCGTTTCGCGACATGTTTACTGCGGTCTATATTAATCATCCGCGATTAAGTGCAGTTCAAAAGCTGTTTCATCTGTTGGCTAAGACTCGCGATGATGCATACGGCATTGTATCTAAGTTTGCCTTAACTGATGACAATTTTGAGCTTGCGTGGAATGCTCTTAAAGAGCAATATGAAAATAAAAGAATACTTGTTAATAAACAATTAAAAATTTTATTGAACATCTCAAACGTTACTGTTGAGACTGATAAAGCTCTCAAACAAATTAATAGGGATGTGAATGACTGTCTTAGTGTTTTAAAATCGTACGGAATTAAAACCGACTCTTGGGATTCATTATTGACCTTTTTAGTTTCAAGTCGTTTGCCTGAAAAAACCCTTTCTCTTTGGGAACAAGGCTTAGAAAATCCAGCTGAGATACCAACCTGGGAAAATTTAAGCAAATTCTTAATTTCGCGATATAAAGTGCTAGAAACAGTCAACGATTTACGACTTTCTTCAAAACCTAAACAAAGTGTTTCAATTCCACAGGTACAATCAACCAGAAAACTGAAACCACATCATACCAAGGTTAATAAACCAACTTGCTTTTTATGTCAAGGTAATCATTCATTACGCGCTTGTCCTACGTTCTTGCAGAATTCTATCCAGAATAGAATTGAAATAGTTCGAGCAAATAATTTATGCATAAACTGTTTAGCTGCATTTCACACTACACAAACGTGTAGAAGTAAGTTTAATTGCAACAATTGCAAGAAACGACACCATACACTTCTTCATTTGCAAGAAACCCCTCTTAACCCACCAATGCCGACTTCTCAATCGAATCCTCAAACGAATTCACAACTACATATACAGTCCACTACTGCATCTAACCCTTCTAATGTAAACACATATTTTTCGAAATCTTCGAAGCAAATTCTTTTGGCTACAGCTTTAGTTCAAGTTTATTCTCAGGGTAACAAATACACTCTCCGAGCTCTAATTGACCCTGGATCAGAAATTACTTTGATCTCCAAAGCTGCACAAATTCGTTTATCCCTTCCATTTACCCCAATTAATGCAACTATTTCTGGCGTTAATGCAACTTTAGCTACAACATCAAAAATGTTATGCCACTTTAAAATAGGAGCAAACTTAGATTCAAAAACTGTTTCTGTACAAGCTCTAGTTGTTGAGAATCCAACCGGAAAACTTCCTTCTCAATCAGTTGATGCAATAGACATCACAGAACTTTCTGAATTTAAGCTTGCAGATCCCCATTTTTATAATTCCTCTCGAGTAGATTTACTCATTGGAGCTGATATTTATCCAACTATTATATTAGAAGGACTTCGTCGGAATCTTTTAGGAAACTTGGTTGCACAAAACACAATTTTCGGCTGGATCGTTTCTGGTCCCCTTCAAAAACCGAGCGATTCCACGCTTTCAAAATATGTGTCCAACTTTAACCAAGTTTCTCTGGATGAAGAAGTTAAGCGTTTCTGGGAGTTGGAAGAGATTTGTGATCCAAGACCCATGTCCAAGGAAGATCGTTATTGCGAAAGTCTTTACTCCGAATCTACCATTCGACAATCCGATGGTAGATACGTTGTCAAATTGCCCTTTAAAAAGGAATTTGCTGGCGATTTAAGCCTAGGATTTTCGAGAAACATTTGCGAAAAACGATTTATTGCGTCTGAGCGTCGTCTCACAAAGACTCCATTATTAGCTGCTGAATACAACAATGTGATTCGAGAATATTTAGACATTGATCACATGAAAAATGTATCTTCTCATGAGATATCTTTGAACAATAAAGTTATGTCATACTATCTACCTCACCATGCTGTTGTTAAGCCAGAAAGCTCAACAACAAGGTTGCGCGTTGTATTCAATGCTTCAAATCCATCTCAAAACGGCAACAGTCTCAACGATGTTCTTCACACTGGGCCTAGTTTACAACAGGACCTAGTTTCACTTATGCTGCGTTGGCGTAAGTATAGATACGTTTTCAACGCAGATATAACCAAAATGTATCGGCAAATACGCGTTCATCCTTCGCAAACCTCCTTTCAAAGAATTCTTTTCCGAAGTTCTCCTGAAAGTGATATTGAAGATTACGAGCTACAAACAGTCACTTTCGGTGTCAACTGTGCACCTTATTTGGCAATACGTACTCTCTTGCAGCTCGCTGATGACGAAGAGTCAACGTATCCATTAGGAGCTCAAATGCTCCGCAACGACTTTTACGTTGATGATTTACTTTCAGGTTCTGATTCGCTGGAACAATCTTTGAAATCACAATCTGAGATTATATCCATCCTCTCTTCTGCTGGTTTTGTCCTCCGAAAATGGACTGCCAATAATCTAACATTACTATCAAATATCCCTAAAGATCACGTTCTGAACGATCTTTTTTTAAATTTGACCGACCAAAGTTCTGTCAAAACTCTTGGTGTTTTTTGGAATGCCAAGTCTGACACGTTTTACTTTAAAATAAAACCTATCCCATTTTCATCTGCCTGTACTAAGCGCGAAGTGTTTTCACACATAGCCAGGCTTTTCGATCCAGCAGGCTGGACTGCACCAGTTATCATTAAAGCAAAAATATTAATGCAGCAGATATGGAAAGATAAAACTGGTTGGGATGAACATCTTACGCCTCATTCTCTAGATACATGGAAATCGTTTACTACGACCTTTACTGATGTTTCTAAGTTAGGTGTACCCAGATGGCTAGGAACAGTTTCACACGCCAATGTCGAAATCCATGGGTTTAGCGACGCTTCTGAGCAAGCTTATGCTGCTGCCATTTACGTCAGATGCAATTCTGTTGGAGGTGGTATATGTCAACTTCTTTGTTCAAAAACCAAAGTTGCACCAGTGAACACGATTTCCCTACCTAGACTTGAGCTCTGTGGTGCCGTTCTTCTCTCCAAGCTTTTCAAAAAAGTTGTAGATATGTTCAGATCAGAAAACGTTTCATTATACTTGTGGACTGATTCGTCTATAGTTCTTGCGTGGTTAGATAAACCACCATGTTCTTGGCGAACATTTGTTGCTAATCGCACTAGCCAAATCAAGGATTATGTTGGAGACATTAACTGGAGACATGTATCTTCAGAGGATAATCCGGCTGATCTAGCAACTAGGGGGATGGCTCCTGGTGAACTTGTGGACAATGAGTTGTGGTGGCACGGTCCAATATGGCTTCGAACTAATCAAATGCCTTGGCCCTCTACCACTCCTTCATTTGTCCATGATACTGACCTAGAGTCTAAACCTCATAAATCGTTTCATGCATCATCCATTGAATATGAAGATACACTCCAAAACTTTTCTTGTTATTCGAGAGCTTTGAGAGTAATATCATACGTATTCAGATTCTGTCATTTAACAAACCCACGGTTCAAATCTAATTTTGAGCACAAATCCTACGAAATAGAAAAGGATGAAATCGATTTCGTTAAGGAACGACTTATAATTCTTTCCCAAAAAACTTATTTCCATTGTGAATACCGACTCCTAATGAGCAACCAATCCATTACTCGATCAAGTCAGCTTCTGGCACTTAATCCAATGCTCGACACTAAAGGTGTTATGCGAGTAAACGGTCGACTAACCAATTCAAATCTTTCATGGGCCGAACGGTATCCAATAATTTTGCCATATAAATCATTGTTTGCCAAACTTCTTTTGAATTTCATTCATAAGATTTCCCTCCACGGAGGAAATCAATTAATGTTTGTCATCATTAGGCAAGAATATTGGATCCCCAAGCTCAAAAATTTAATAAAAGCATGTGTTAATAACTGCAAAATTTGTGTGATTCACAAGAAACATCAACGTTCCCAACTTATGGCAGCTCTGCCTCGGGAAAGGTCAGACTTTTCTCGTCCGTTTTCAAAGGTTGGAGTAGACTTTGCTGGTCCCTTCGATATAAAGACGTATTTCGGAAGAAGTTGTCGGATAACAAAGGGCTACGTGTGTGTTTTCGTATGCTTTTGTACGAAGGCCATACATCTGGAAGGTAGCTCTGAGCTATCAACAGCGGCATTCATGGCTGCATTTCATAGATTTGTTGCCAGAAGAGGCCTTCCACAAGACGTTTATTCTGATAATGGAACCAACTTCGTTGGGGCAAATCGCATTATTAAAGAAAACTTCAAAAGCTTTTTAAATCAGACGACTGTCGAGATTTGTAGATCGCATAACAATGCATTATCATGGCATTTTATTCCTCCAGGCACTCCTCATATGGGCGGTCTATGGGAAGCAGGTGTCAAAAGCTTCAAGACACACTTTAAAAAAGTTGCAACTGGAGTAAAGTTTACCTTTGAGGAGTTTTCAACATTACTTTGTCGCATAGAAGCGTGCCTCAATTCGCGTCCTATCAGTGCGGTATCTGAAAGTGTATCTGCCGGACTTTCACTCACTCCAGGGCATTTCTTAATAGGAAGCCCCCTTCTATCTATAACAGAGCCAATTCCACATGAATCTTCACTTTCTTTATTGAATCGATGGGAAAAGCTAAAATTGCTCCAGCAACATTTTTGCAAACGCTGGAAAGAAGAATATCTAAAGGAATTGCATAAAAGATATAAGTGGAAATTTCCTCAACGAGATGTTCAAATCGGAGATATAGTAGTAGTCAGAAAGGAAAACTTACCCCCAACAGAGTGGCGGTTAGGTCGTGTTATTAACGTTTTTCCAGGCAATGACGGTAGAGTACGTGTAGCAAGCATTCGAACTCAGCAAGGCGATATAACTAGGCATGTTGTTAAGCTATGCGTTATTCCTACCTAATTAACTAACTTTATTTAATACTCTTTTTAGTTTAATAAATATTGTGAATTGCACTTGAAATATATGTAAGCATACGTATCATGTGTATCTTATATATGCATTTATATCAAATTTCAATAATTTGTCAATTTATTTTTATATTTAAATGATTTATTTTATATTTAAAATGTATCTGCAAATTTGCTGACGTATCTAGATAGTTTAGATATTCCCTACTAACATTCCTTTCTCTCGAAGTGAGTGGAACCCCTTCGAATAAAACAAAGGTTCCCAATCTGATTGTTCAGATATAGGGATTAGATAGATTATTAAATAAAGTTTCGATATTGGTTATTTGCAGATCATATTACTGCAAGGCGGGCGGCAATGTTTAAGCCAAACACCTTAAACTCTTATACACAAATTATTTTAAGTACTTCTTTATCGACACGTATCTTACCTACTATGTATCCAACTTAAATTG
Source organism: Rhingia campestris (assembly GCA_932526625.1). NCBI lineage: Eukaryota > Metazoa > Arthropoda > Insecta > Diptera > Syrphidae > Rhingia > Rhingia campestris. The sequence continues at coordinate 148,282,305 of OW052183.1, forward strand.
TATATTTTAATTGTGAAACCATAGATGGCGTGTGTAAATAGTGAATTCAAATTTGTATACCACTTTCTTTCATGCCCTTCATATGAGTTTTCCACCTTTTTACTTTCTCTTCTTTTACTAACCCTCCACGAGGTAAGATCATTTATATAAGAAATAAAGGTTAATTGTAACGATAAAAATTCGTCTAATTTTATTTCTCCCTTCAAACATCACCGGGATCAATTCTGCATCCCAACAATGGGGATAGTTAAATGTCAAATGGATAGTTCTGGTGGAAACGCACATAAATATAGATACTCTCATTTCATGCTTTCGAGAACCATGGATAAGTGCGATTCCGTGCAAAAGTCTGTTTTCAGGATTTTTTTTACATTCATTGAAAGTCCGTTATTATTGCAGAAGGTTCCCTCGCGATTACATCTCTGCAATATGTTACGGCAGCCTTCACCACTTTTGACAAAACAAAATATAGGTAAAAACCAAAAATTGACCACGGAAAGTTTATTCACAAATATCTTTATTTGTCTTATAATTCTTATCACAGAGATATACTTCAAAATACACACATCCTATTCTTCTAACTACCTTTCACGACTAATCTACCCGCCCCCGCATGATCCTTACTCCTTTGTCCTAATACTTCACTTTCCCAATCCATCGTTTTGCCGTCGGCATTTCGCATTTCCAATTTCCACACTAAATGCATCCGAATGTCCGTCTACCTGCGAAAACAAAATAAATGTTTAATCCCACTAAACTTACAATAACACATCGGAGATTTCCAATTGTTAAAACTTTAGTTTACACAATTAGAACATCTTCTAAACCTATAATTAACATTTTGTTTACTTACCAGCAAACCTCTTCATAATTCTTCCTTGTTCCACGTCCCTCCCTCCACTTAAACGTCACGACAGAACGTCACAAAAAAAAAAACATTTAATTAATAAACGCGAATAAAAAAAATTGTAAACAAAGATTTACTTACATCCAATTCGATGTAACCGATGTAACCGCGATTCCCCCTTTTCCGCCTGTAATCATGATATATGTGACGTTTGTTTACATTTTTTTTGTTTTATCGTCTTCCTTTGTACTAATATTCGCAAAAGATCATTCGGCAAATATGTAGGCAATTCTATATGTAGGTATGTTAAATACAGCGATTGAGTGTAGTTTTATTTGGTGACTATTTTGATATGTATTTTAAGGCGAGAGAGGACGATGTAGGTTACAAGAGAACACCAATACATATCAAGGAAAATTAGTTAGAGAAATAACGAACGGTATAGTGCAATGTATCAAGAGTTGAAAGCAGCTGATTGATTATCTGGTCAGTGCCCTTTTTGCAAAAAAAAAAAAATCTTCGATCGCGAGTGGCTGACGTTTTAACAGCTGTTAATCGCAAGCAAACAATAAAAAAGAAAAGGAATTCAATTTTGCTACAGTGAAGTGCAAAAATATTTGCAACAAATTTCTTTTGAGGTGAGTTTTATTTTTAAAACCTGTAATGGGAGAAAATTAAGTTTTGCCTTATCGAAATTAGTTTTGGCGACGGTGTGGCAGTCAGATGATTTTATTGGAGCATTTTGAAGGTGGAGTGAAGTGGGTATAGTGCAGAGGTTCGGGAAATCAATCGGACCTCTGCTACCAATTTTGGTGGGGATTTTTCCAACCCGTTGTTACGGCCGGCAAACGCTGCCGTTAATGACAAAGGATCTGTTGGTGAATGTTCCACAATACCTACATACAATGCAGTGAAAGGACACTTATTTAAAAAACAAGTGCATTTATAAAGTGGGTGCACCGTCACCAGTATTAACACCAACGCAAACAACAGAAAAGTGGAATTCAATTGATTGAATCAATTTGATTAGTTTAAGTTAACATTTTTTTTTAGTTATTAGTAAAAATAGTTTAGTTTCCCTTTAGAAATCATTTTTGTAAATAAGGTTAGGAAAAATTGAATTTCTGTGTTTAATAAGTTTTGTATTGTGCGCGTAAACCCAAATTGTGGATCATCCTCAGGAGTCTTCCTTCAGTGCTGCCGGCAGAACTTCGGGGGACGGAAGCAGGATAAGCGTGTATAGTTTTATAAGTTTAGTTTTAGTTTGTTTTAAATACATAATGTTTGCATTACAAATGCTCTTTGCGTGAATTTTGTTTCAACAAAATGGATTGATAATTTTCAATTCGTTGGTGGTGTGTGGACGGTGTTTCGGGCCGTCCATTGGTGGATTGACAATGACTTGACATGACAATTTACAAACGACGACTGGACCTGACATTGACTTACGATTTCTAATTTTCAGGACGTTGTGACTGGGAGGTGATTAAGGGGCTATCTCTCATAAACGTGGCCAGAGGGATAGCCATAGGAAGTCTCTCGGGACTTGAAGGGTGGGAAGGCCAGCCTTTGCCAATAACAACCGGCATGTTTTGGGATCGAGGCGAATCTATACTGCTGATGAACATTGAAAACAAGTTTTCCTAATCGTTTTTCAGTGGTATAGACATATGTTATTGATCATTTTCTTTTCAGCTTTTTCTTGAATCTATCCTTTTCCTTTTAAAGTCCTTTTAAGTCCGTCCGTGGTCAACATAGAGTAACTTTCTTCTTCTTTTTTTTATATTTGATTCTGGCACGAACAAAAATGTTTGTTGAGCTGGGATGTTTGGTGAGAGGGCAAGAACTACCCCCGTCCGACGAGTTAAGCCGTGCAACCACAAGCGTGCCGTGCCCTTCTCTCCAACATCGAGGATGCCTCCGTGGCTTACCTAGACTCACAACAAATACCTTTCGATGATTTTTCCTTTCACCGAACTTCCAGAAAAAAAAAAAAAACACTCACAAATCCACAAAGTTTAATCAATGACCGGGATCCTATTCGGGTCTCTTATGGGGAACCCTACTTAAAAATATTTCGGTGCAAATTTTGGAAAGTTCATATGCAAGAATTAACTTCAATTCTCAGCCTCCCTCTAGCAACCAATGGGTGTCAAGTACCAGTTAATTGAGTTTTAACGTCTTTAAAAAGTGGCGGGAATAAGTTATACATTTACGAAGACACGTCTTCCCTTTCCTAGACTTAACAAATGGGCTCCCAACCAGTTGAGGGTTTTTCCTTGAGATAGAGCAACCCACCATACTCTTCTATTCCATGAATTAGTCCAAGCGCTCTAGCATCCGTGATCGCTTGACCGTTAAACCGGAGTCTGGGATTCGTTGATTCTCTTATGCAATATTGTCCATTTATTCGATGAGGCCGAGCCAATGCCCTATAAATATCCTCCAATCGCATTTCTTGTTTACAGGACCATACAATTGATGATGAATTTTTCTTGTCAAAGTGCGTTTTATTTCTATCGCTTACCTGTTTATTTCCTCGGGCCGTAAAGAAGGACTGGAAGGATTAGGGTGCAGTAGAGGAAACATTTGCAATTTCGGGTTAAGAGTTTTGATTCCATTTGTTTCATTTGGTCAGTTTTCATCGTATCTCCACTAAGGTGTCATCGTGGGGTTAACTACAAGACCAACTCGTTTCGCCTCTTCCTCTGTTGCCGTAAATGCTTTTACAACCGGACGATGGGAGCGACCAATGATGTCGATATCGTCTGAGTACCCTATTACCCAAGATATGATGCAGATAGGACGTATGGAGCTGATATTATAGTCTTCTTGCATGCTCTTATCCATCCAGACTTTTTTGATGATTAAAAATCAGAACCAATCGTCTTGTCGTTCTTCAGTTTTTTTATGGCTGCAATAATTTCTTCAACACTAGGATGAACCCTGAGACTGGTGGTGGGTTGGTTTCACGCCCTATCACTCTCTCGACTCACTAAGAAGTTGCTGGAAATGCTTCCTGAATACACCTACAATTCCCTGCTCGCCAGTGCATAGGTTGCCATTGTTATTTCGTAGATCCTGCGTACCATCATTGTAGGTAGCTGTCAGTTGTTTAGCTTTTTTGTTTGGCTTCTTCTCGTTGGAAATTCTGACTCTGTATAAGGCTACGACAAGGAAATGGTCAGAATGCTGCTGATAACAGTATGACATGATGCCGCAAAATCTGTTTTCGTTTCGTGAAGGATGTGTTTTTCAATTAACCTTAATTTCCTTACCAATTTTAGCATTCAAGTCCCTATTATGGTTTTCACATCGTATTCCTGATATGCTCCGTAAGCTCTATCCAGTAGGTCATAAAATGTGTCCTTGATATGGAGTTCAGTCACATTTAAGGCTGATGTTGCAAAAGTTGGTCTGCTGCCAGGTGATCACATAACGATTAAAAGTTGATTACTGCTAACTAAATGAGCACTCCCCAAGGAATCTGCTTCCTTATAACGGGTCCGCCATCTAACTTTTTTCTTCAACTAGTGATTATTTCGTGAATGGTAACGCTTAGCTCATGTCTGATTTGACAGATAATTAGTTAGCTTCCTTCCGCTGTATGAATATGGTTGTGTATACGCTTGAACGACACTGGGAAATATTGCGACATTACTTTGAAAATCATGGTAATGTTGCAGAATGTGTGCGAAAATTGCGTACGGATTTTGGAAGAAGAGAAGCACCGTCAGCTCCGTATGCTCGTTATCTTGTGAAAAAAGTGAAAGAAACTGGCATCCTCATCGATAAACGAAAGCGTGAAAATCCAAAACAATGCGTACACCCGAGAATATTGCTGCTATGGCAGAAAGTGTGCGTGAAGCGCCATCAACATCAATTCACCGTCGTTCTCAACAATTGAACATTTCGGAGACATCATTGAGACGAATTTTGCATGAATTTTGGTATGACGCCATACAAAGTCCAATTGGTTCAGGAGTTGAAGCCAACTGCCCATCCAATGCGTTTTCGCTTCGCTAAGTGGGCCTGCGATCGACTTAGAGAAGATGCCGATTATGCCAAAAAGATCATCTTTTCAGATGAAGATCATTTTGATCTTGGCGGGTATGTAAACAAGCAAAATTGTCGCATTTGAGGCACAGAAAACCCGCACGCATACATTGAAAAGATGATACACCCAAAACGAGTCACTTTTTGGTGCGGATTTTGGTCCAGAGGTATAATTGGGCCATTTTTCTTTGAAAATGAGCAAGGAGTGGCCGTTACAGTCAATGGCGATCGTTATCGGGCCATGTTGAACGAATTTTTGTTCACAAAAATTGAATAGGAGGATATTGGCAACACTCGATGTTTTGCGCCCTGTTTTTGAAGATCGCATTATCAGCCGCAGAGCTGATGTCGTTTGGCCACCTCGGAGCTGCGATTTGACACCGTTGGACTATTATTTGTGGGGTGCCGTAAAAGATAAGTGTTACGCCGACAAGCCAGAGACAATTGACGCTTTAAAGGACAATATTCGTGAAGCCATTGGTGAAATACAGCTGCACACAATCGATAATGTGCTTAAAAATTGGACCGATCGCGTAGGCTACTGCATGGCCAGCCGAGGCAGCCATTTGAATGAAATTGTATTTTATTATTAACTGAAAGGATTGTACTTCCAAATAAAAAAAAAATTGAGAAAATATTCAGTAGTTTTTTTTAAAGCATTTTCAAAAAATAGTTATTTGGCGGACCCTTTATGTAGAGCCTTGTGTAACAGCTGTAATAAAATGTCGCATGTTTTTGCACCCCTGATCATTCACAAAATATTTTCCTGAATCGCGGTAATGTCTACCCTATACTGCGCGAAGATAGATTCAAGATTTTGATAAGCACCCGGGGACCGGGGTGTACAGCGGACGTACGTTCAGTGCATACTCATTAGTCGTTGTCCGTGGTCGTTCTGTGTCTTGTTGCATTTTATACCCTATCCCATAGGGGTATATTAGTTTTGATACATAGTTTGTAACATAGAGAAATAACTTAGCTACATATACCTCAAAGTATATGGATCGACTCAGAATCTATAGCTGAGTCGATTTAGCCATGTCTGTCCGTCCGTACGTCACCAGTTTTTGGGCCTTAAATTTTGAGCTATAAGGATGAAATTTGGTACACGTGCTCTTTGTTGCTCCCAGCAGAACAAATGTAAACATTTTTGAAATCCGCCCCCGTATTTTTTGGCCAAACAATAAAGAATTTTAAAAAAGTGACTGAGCAGCATATTAAGAGAATCGTAATATCTATATTTCGTCAATATAAAGTTTTTTGCCACGCCCACTTTTTGAGGGCGTTTTCCTACAAAAACCATTTGTATGCCCTACCCCAAGGCATATGCAATACAAAAAACGTTGGTTTTTGTCGAACCACAAAAGGTTTTGATAAACTGTCTGAGCAATATATTGTGACAATGTCATTTTCTGTATTTTATAGCCATAAAGCCCACATTTTGAGAATATTATTTTAAAGATGGGATGGGATTGGATATTCAACGATCCGCACAGCGGATTGTAGCTTTCTCATATGTTTTTTTTTGTGTTTGTGGGGATCGATTTTCCGAGGCTGTTGTATCTCTCATAACTATCTATTTTTACGTGGTAAGGATGTTCCAATGTATTAGATACCCCTAGCACACGAGGCCATCAGTATCTACTATAGGATTGAGCCCGGCCCTTGGCCTTTCGGCTCATCCACCACCATGTCTCTTCAAGGGGCCTGTCTAACCCTAGATTATGTCAAAGAACCTCAAATTCTTCCGCTGCCGCCTTTGGAATGGAATATGTACCTTGGTGTGAGTACACGTGTTCGCCCCCACTCTCATCTGCTGCTTCCAAGGGTTTACTCAGGTTTGTACCAGGAACTCAGCGGTCGCCAAGAGATGGCTCAGAATCGGTGTTGGTAGGCACCAACTAGGTGAAAACTCAAATTTCTTAAAAACATTTGACTGCCAAGAAGAAGCGCAAAATTAAATGATATAGACGATGCGATGGCGTCTTAAGTCGATTCATATACTTAAAGATATATCAATTGAAATTATGTCTTTCTATGTCTCAAACTATGTATCAAATCTAATATTGTAATTGGATTTAATATCTGCCTTATTGCTGCTTAGATCTTCCGCTAGTTTTTATGCTGCACCTTTTCCATTAAGTGTGCTAACATTAAAGCTGCAGATATGTCCCATGTCCCACAAATCTCCAACAACGAGTGCTACAGATCATTGAGAACCAACTTCTTGTACCTTTGTGACTGAATTGAAGGTACTATCAGAGATCACACATCTAAGTATGAAAATATTGGTTTCTCACTTTGCAAAAAAGCAGCATCCGACGAACTTGGGTTCAATAGCAAGATAGCAAAAAAAACGTTTAGAGAATGGCGCGCGGATCCAACTGAAGAGTTTTCATCAGCCAATGAAACGTAGCTAACAAAAGAATGCAAGTCACCCACCCATTACTGATAGATCGCTAGCTGTAAATCAAAAGGAAAAGGTTGACTTGTTCGATGGAAAATTTTCAGAATTTTCTCCAATTCAACATCAAATTCTCAGGAAGCGGTACCATCGACGTAAGAGCATATACCCCCGAGGAAGATTGAAGTTCAATTTCGACCTCGAAAAATACGACGCACCCTGGCATAATTTGCAAAAATCTGATGCGAAAACTACAGATCCATTGCATTACTTTATATACTTTCAAAGGTAATGAAAAAAGCAATAAACATAGAGTTTGTTGATTACTTAAAAAGGAGTGGTTTAACCAGCGATACTGGTTCCGAAAGCAACCCTCAACTGAAGTTATGTTACAAAACTATGAACATTTGCTATCTTGGAGAATCAAGTGCGCTGTTGCCCTAGCTTTCGGTCGAGTTTGCTACAGTCCTTTCCTAGAAAAATTGACAGCATACGGTCTTTCAAAATACTGTCCGACTGCATACAAAAATTCCTTAGAGAAAAACGTTGCATGTATTGATCCACAGAAAGATTCTCTATAAACACTGGGGTGCCACAAGGATCAATACTCTAAGGCACTCTTTTTCTGCTGCACATTATATGATCTTTTGAGGGCAACTATTCATCGTATTTTCAGTGTAACTTCTATTGCCAAATCAGCTCGACAAGTTCAACGCGCAAACATAACCTGAACTCACACTCAAGACGTGCAATTAGCCTTATAGACGATTCTTTCCCAGTCCTTCAAATCAGCAACTTTTGGCTCTGTCTCTTCATTAAAAATATTATAACGGCAGGTGTTTGTAGGACGGACTCAGTGGCGCGATGGTTAGTGCGATAAATTGCTCTGGGTTCGATTCCCAGCCATAGCAACACCTAAATGATTTTTCACTGGCCCTCCTCGCGTGATGATCTCACAAATCATCCGGGTAGTATCAATTGTCAAGAAAAGCTTATCTCAACTAAGCCGTTCGGATTCGGCATAAAACAGGAGGTCCCGCCATCGTGCAACAAGTACACACGACATGGATGGGTGTGCGAAAGCTAGGCCCTGGGTACTAACGACCATGTTTCGCCCAAAATTGGTATTTTTAATTGTAACGGGTGATCCAAGTAGAGATACTTTTTTCAATAGCCTTTTTTGACAGATCACGTGTGAGTCGTGTCATGCTGTCATGTTATTTTTGTTTAGTATTGTTTGGCATTTCATAATGGAAAGACTTACGCGTGAACAAAGTTTACAAATTGTTCAACTTTATTATGAAAATTCACGTTCTGTGAGGAATGTGTTTCGTGCACTTCGCTCATCTTATGGTCAACATAATCGGCCTACTGAGCGTACTATTCGCAACATCATCACCCATTTTGAGACCCAGCATTCATTATTGGATAATATTCGACCGAATAGACCACGTCCAGCGGTTTGGTGTGGTTTGTGGGCCGGTGGAATCATCGGTCCATATTTCTTTAAAAATTATGCCGGTGCGAACGTAACCGTCAATGGCGACCGTTATCGTGCCATGATTACCGACTATTTGATGCCTGAAATTGAAGCTCGTGATCTCGGCGACATTTGGTTTCAGCAAGACGGCGTCACTTCCCACACATCGCATCAATCAATGGACTTATTGAGAGAACATTTCGGTGAGCACATAATTTCACGTTTTGGGCCGGTCGATTGGCTATCCGGACGAAAGAAGAGACTTTTGCCCTATGGCGACAAACACCTGAGGAAAATCGAAGTCTTTACAGGCGGGCTAGAAACAACTTTAAGATTATATTAAGACGTGCTAAATTCTTACGTGACCAAAAAGTGAGGCAAAAAATACTGCAATGTCCTAAAGGCAGCAAGTCATTTTGGTTTTTCGTCAAACGAATAAAAGGTTGTAACTCATCAACAATCCCATCGCTTGTCTACAACGATAGAAATATCACGGACTCCCAAGAAAAAGCAAATCTGCTGGCTTCACTATTCGCAGCTAATTCCAACTTACCAGACAGCTCTTCTTCACCACCATCACTGAATCAGGTTCATTATTCTTTAGGGCAAATATTTTTCCGAACCCGTTCAGTTGCTAGAGTTCTAAAAGATCTCAAACAAAATAAAGCTTCAGGTCCTGATGGAATTCCTCCCCTTGTGCTGAAGATGTGTTCTTCCACTCTGGCCAAACCTCTACGCAAACTCTTCCACTTCTCGTACTCTGCAGGAATATTTCCAGATAGGTAGAAACTTGCGCATGTTCAGCCAATTCCAAAAAGGGCGATAAAACCTCCCCTTCAAACTACCGACCCATAGCTCTAACGTCAGTACTCTCTAAGGTCATGGAGAGAACAGTCAATTACCACCTCATGAGCTATCTAGAAAAACGAGTGGTGGGTGCACGACTGGGTCGTACGCAACTTTCTCTTTCACAGCGAGTTGGGTGTTAGATCAAATAGTACGCATTTTGATTATTAATGCTTAAAATGATATGAATAATGTCAAAATGTGATTATACGAACGTTTACTATGAAATTTGAAGGAATCGGTGTCTATGGGAAGAATAATGATTTTTCGTTATTGGCCAAAACTGAAAATTCCGTTTAGTGATAGTTGGGCTAAAACTAATTATGTGGAATTGCTTCAAGCTGTAATAGTAGTATATATATTAAATTTCATTCAATTTGACATAATAGTTTGCGAGAAATTATCAATTTTCCTTATATGGCCTAAATGACAAAATCCGTTATATGGATTTTCTCGAAAAAACTGGGTATGCAGTTTTGTTGGAGCTTATATGATTATAGTATATATAAAGTTTAATCAAAATCGTTAGGGCCGTTTTTGAGAAAATTGAGGTTATGTGTAATTTTTATATGGCAGGTACCGTTATTAACATGGCTAAAAGCAAACAAAAAAAATGGCCTAGAATTATGACTAAAATAAGCTTGGATACGAAGTTTGAAGAAAATCGGTCTAGCGGCTTAGGCTGGGGAGATCATTACGGACAGACGGACCGACGGACCGACGGACGGAATTCCAAAAACCACTTTTTTAGGCTCCGCTATCATCGTAATGTTAGAATCAATCAAAATCTCGAGGTCGAAAATTTTCACGAAAACAATATCTTTCTCTTTGTAAGAGAAAGTTAAAAAAATCTCATTAGTGACCGTCAGTATGGTTTTCGTCAACAACGTTCCACAGGTGATCTTATGGTCTATCTAAGTGAAAAATGGAATCGTGCATTCACCAATTCGGTGAATGTAGAATTGTTGCTCTGGATATCTCAAAAGCCTTTGATAGAGTGTGGTATAGCGCTCTTGTTAATAAGCTTAGGTCTTTCGGTGTCGGTAACACTTTTATAATTTGTATTACGAGTTTTTTAAGTAACCGATCAATACAAGTTGTATTAGATGGGTCAACTTCCACCCTCTTTTCAACAAACACTGGAGTACCCCAAGGCTCAGTCCTCTCACCAACTCTGTTTTTAATTTTTATTAACGACCTTCTCTCTCTGACTTGTAATCCGATCCATTCGTTCGCAGATGACAGTACTCTTGACTTCGTTTACTCTCTAACGACTCCGCGACAAGAACCCCACGTCGGTCGTCGAGGCGGCACATCGCCAGCGAATGTCAACTGAACTTAACTCCGACATTGATACAATTATCAATCGGGGTACCAACAACCGGGTTGAGTTTAATGCGTCAAAAACTCAGTGCTATCTCCTATCTCTGAAACAGGATACAAATGTAGCTAAACTTAAAATGGAAGGAGTTGAAGTTGAGGAATCCAATGGCTTGTCTATGCTTGGCATGTACATTAGCCCAGACCTTCGTTGGAACCAGCAAGTTATAGATGCTGCAAAAGCTGGTGCTAGATGCCTAGGATTTCTCAAACGATGCAAACGATTTTTCACTCCATCGGATATAGCTAATATCTATAAAGCCTACATTCGTCCAAAACTCGAATATAACTCGCACATCTGGGCGGGTGCTCCTGCAACTTGCTTGAGCCTACTTGACCGAGTCCAACGTCATGCTATCAAACTTATTGACAACCAATCAGTTTGTAGCGAAATTCATTCGCTCGAACACCGGCGGAATGTTGGATGCCTTGCGCTTCTTTACCGTTACTTTCACCACAAATGTTCCGACGAAATATAAAGTTGTATCCCGCCTGTCCGTCTGTTTAATAGATATACTCGTGCGGCTTCTTCCGCACACCCATATTGCATAGAATTTAGAAGATCATTTCTTAACCACACTTCACGATTATGGAATAGCTTGCCTTCTTCTTCTTCCAGATGACTACAATCTACAAAGATTCAAAATTAACGCGCATCGTCACCTCACTCTTTTCTCACCTACTCCCAATCTCTTACTATCTACAAACCATTTTCCTTCCTTCCATCACTGGGTTTTATAACCTTCAAGGACTAAGTCCTAAGTCCTGAATCGAACTTCCAGAAGACGTCTTTCCGCCAATATATAATCTACAACGATTAAAGTGCCAGTCATCAGCAGGGTCTTAGGAGTTAAAGGTTCACCTTACCTGAAAAATAAATTGAGAATTTACTAATTTTGACTTCAGAAGTACGAGAACAGATCTAAAACGTCGTCTGGTGTCACAAGGATCGGCATTGGGAAATCGTCTTCCAAACATCATGTATACTAAAATGCGTTCCCCGTCCTTTTTCATAAATTGGTCCCCTGGTTTGATGAGGAATGCCGACAGATGCTCGCAGCCAAGAACGAGGCCTACAAGGCTAAGCTGCAGGTGAAGACGAGAGCTGCCATTGAGCTCTATAGGCAAAGAAGAAGGGAAGAACATCGGCTTTTCAGCAAGAAGACAAAAGAGCAAGAAAAGCGCGCGATCGAGGATATAGAGAGGTGCCACTCCAGGAACGATGTTCGCAAGTTTTACCAAAGTGTAAAACGTCAAAGCCAAGTATACAAAGCTCGAACAGAATCCTGTCGAGATGAACAAGGAAATATTGTAGTTGAGACACAGTCGATGCTGAGGATATGGAACAACCACTTCTGCAGACTGTTAAACGGCGATGACGAACAATATCCGCTGTAAGGCTGAACGAACCATTCAATATTGGCAATGAAAGCGAAAACTGCCAACCACCCGACCTGAGTGAAGTGAGGATAGCAATATCTAAACTCAAGCTTTATAAGGCTGCCGGAAATGACGGCCTTCCCGCTGAGTTTTATAAGGCCGGCGGAGATGACTTGGTAAGTAACATCCACCAACTTATAAGCCAAATCTGGTCGGATGAAAATATGCCTGAAGAATGGAACCTCAGCATCGTTTGCCCGATCCACAAAAAGGGAGACCCTCTGAACTGCGCCAACTACAGAGGCATAAGTCTCCTCAACATCGCCTACAAGATCCTATCTGCCGTAATATGTGAACGCCTGAAACCGTTTACCAACAACCTCATTGGCCCTTATCAGTGTGGTTTTAGGCCTGGAAAGTCCACAACCGATCAAATTTTCACACTTCGGCAGATCCTGGAAAAAACTCAAGAAGTCCAAATCGATACCCACCACCTATTCATCGATTTCAAAGCCGCATATGACAGCATTTATAGAGACGAACTGTACAGAGCCGTGTCTAGTTTTGGTATACCGCCCAAACTCGTCCGTTTGTGTAGGATGACGATACAGAATTCTCGCTGCTCCATCAGGGTCGGAAACGACCTCACCGACACATTCGATACCAAAAAAGGATTTAGGCAAGGCGATGCGCTGTCATGTGACTTCTTTAATCTGATTCTTGAGAGGATTGTGCAAAACTCCAAAGCCAACACCAGAGGCACAATTTTCCAAAAGTCGGTGCAACTACTAGCATACGCTGACGATATTGACATCATTGGTAGGACTCAACGTGATGTCACGTTTGCTAATATAGAGAAGGAAGCGGCGAAAATGGGTTTAGCAGTAAATGAGGGTAAGACTAAGTATATGATCTCATCACGAAAGGACTCACAACATCGACGAATTGGACAGAACGTCATCATTGACAGATATAACTTTGAGGTAGTACGGGACTTTGTCTACCTCGGCTCCGCTATTAGCTCTGACAACAACATCTCGTCAGAAATTAAACGAAGAATTACTCTTGCCAACCGCTGTTTCTTTGGGCTAAGAAGGCAATTTACTAGTAAAGCCCTCACTCGAACTACTAAGGAGATCCTATATAAGACCCTGATCATCCCAGTCCTGCTCTACATGGACCGTATCAAAAGCGGATGAAGAAATCCTTGGTAGATTCGAGAGGAAAATTCTTCGAAAAATCTTCGGTCCCGTTTGCGTTGACGGACTATGGAGACGAAGATTCAAATAAGAACTATACGAGCTGTACAGCGACATGCCCCTGGTCAAAAAACTCTGCATTGGACGTTTAAGATGGCTAGGACATGTAGAACGAATGGACACCAATACTCCGGCTCGCAGAGTCTTCGATTCCCAGCCAGACGTCGGACGCAGTAGAGGAAGACCTCGCCTTAAGTGGCGCGCACAAGTGGAAACCGACCTCAACCAACTTGGAGTGCGCAACTGGAGGCAGTTAGCTAAGGACCGGGCTAATTGGAGAGGCATGTTGGTTGAGGCCCAGGTTCATTCCGGACTGTAGCGCCACTTAAGTAAGTAAGTAAGGTCTCTTTCTCTGTGTGAATTTACCCCCACTTTACAAAATTTTACAATCAACTAATTTTTACTTCAAGAGTTCCGAACATAGTAAACAGCTCCTGTGTGACGAGGATCTGTATTAAGGCATCTCCTATAGAACGTCTTGTATGATTAAGTCATGCAATTATTGTTTAACAATTGTTTTGGTGTTTCGAATAGATTCCCTATGATGACAAGCTAGAAGGTAAAAAGTTCCTTGTCTAATGGTTACCAATATCAGTATCTGTTCTTACCATACCAACCATAACTCACCGCCAGACAAAATGTCCTTATCTAATGCCACCTCCTATCCCGTTCATTTAATTTCATTCATAACTCCGCCAACAAAAAGGACATGACACTGTGCACCATCTCAAACCAAAATTGAATGTGTGAACATAGTTCCACGTATTCCCTATCATAATCTCTAGTAATACATCCGTTAAAAAGTCACCCATTGTTCCGACTCGTACCAACGGAGCTATACATCATAGCGCTACAGCCGCCGCCCACGTTTCCCGTCCATTGTTCCAACAACCGTACTACAGTTCCGTCTAAAATCAGGAGACAACAACAACAAAAAAACAATCAAAACCGCGCCAACTATGAAAAATGATGTCCTATTTCGGTCTTTAGGAATCTTCGTGTTCAAGTTGTACAACAATCGCAGTTCTAGTCGAACAACACACACAGACGCTGTTCGAAGAAGGATTCCTGGTGAATTTAGCACCGTCACTATATTGTTTCCGGGATGTAATTCCGTTTCCATTGTTTATTCGTAATTTTTGTCCATTCCATCTAATGGCATTACCAAACAGGATGCACACGTTGTTCGAGCGAGAAAAAGATCGAGCGTTGCGAGGAAGCAGCAATCGGATTCGACTGTGTTACCTTGAATCCTTTCAATTGACAACGGTGGTACTCTCACATACAGCGGAGTCAGCAAGGACAAAAAAAAAAACAAGGAGCTAACACGTTTATTGTTTAGTATCTGAAAGTTCCAGGACTGAAGCTTCGAATTATGTGTTTTAATATCACGTTTTACTGCGCACAACACACACAACAATTATTTATTACCAAGTGGGATTCACATCGTTGTCCTCGTTGTCACAGGAGGAGTAGTTAGTCGCATTCGCCTTGTAAAGTAGAAGTCTCCTTACTTGCCCGGGAATATCGTCCGAAAGGATAGTCTAGTACTTAATCCCTCTGTATGATGGTGCACCAAGTCATCGTCTCATCTTTGATTCGCAAGGGAATGGCGCGGCGTTGGCGACGACGGGCGACCGTTGACTACCAAAGAAGAAGATATTATCCTCATGCCCGGCATGTAATTGCTCTGAGTGCATGAATGGAGAGTATCATCCGATATGGTAGTGTTTCTCGGACTCATGCACATGAATGACGCACACTTCATATTACAACCGAGATGGGAATGTATGTGTGTTTGTTTTTGCCGGAATAATGCTTCTGCAGATAGCTATGGTTGTGAAGAAAACTACTTTACCTCGGTGCTCGGTGAATCCTCGTCTTGTTATCCTTATGGCTTTTCTTATTACTTATGAGCTTTCGCTTTTTGCCAGCGATGGGATTTTCTTGTAATTTACAGCAAACATCAGGCAGAAGGATATAAGGAGCAATGCCACCTGCAGTTGTCGCTGCTGCAGTGACTTGAGTAATTTAATTACGTTTTTATTTTTTAATGAAATATGTGGACGTGAAAGCAAATGGCGGACTTTTAATTTGTCTGCATTCTGTCAAGGACCTGCAAGAGCAAATAAAATTAATGAAACAAAATGCAAATACATACAATTTTCTTGATTACTTATCTCGGAGTTTGTGTGCCTTGAGAAAGTCGTCAAAGCGATATATCGTTTTCTTTGATTCGTAAGATGCTATTAGGAGTTATTGGCCCAAGAAATATGATATGAAATATCTGGTATTAACGGTCCACATCCGGCCTTACACGTAGCTGTTCCATTCATTTTTGTGTGCGAAGTATTTTTTTTATCAAATTTTCTCAGGTGAGGCGTACCTACACGGCTACAGACCCCCCATAAGATCATGCTTGCGGAAGTTTATTGACTCTGCTGTTTAATTGTTGTAGATTGAATATTCGTGGAGATAGGTCTTCTGGAAGATCGTTCCTTCTTTATAAAGCGAATTTCACACCGTTGAACAGAGTTCATTAAGTTCAGTGTAAGTTTCAGGGCCGAACTCCAAACATGAGAACAGTATTTAAGGCCTGGTCATACTTGAGCTTTACATTTCACAAGTTTCTGGTTTACTCTACGGTTTCTTCGATGATGACCTGAAGAAAATCGCTCTTTTTTTTACTCGCTACTCTCGACGACGGACGTGAACCCTGGTGGCACGAAGTATCTATTATTCTAAAATCATCTAATTTGTAATAGAATATGTAGTAGAGCTACACAGTTGGCCCATCCAATTTGTAACCTCTCGGTTACAATTGTAATCTCAATCCTCAATCCAAGGATAGCTAGATGAGCTCTAGAATTAGAAAATTATGATTACTCAATTCAGCATCGCAATGGTGTGAATATGGGGCATGTTGATGCACTTAGCCGATGTACAACCGCCGGTACTGCTGCTGCATCCGAATCATTAACTGCTCCTATAGGTTTTAGTTGCGAAGCAGTAAGTGAACTTTGTAAAGTAGTACAAGGTGGCGCAAACGTAATCCTCCTATCAGAAAATGCTATAAATTTTGCGATTGGCCCCTAATGTCAGTTCTGTTTTGACATTTGTGTAGTAAACACATGCGAAATACACGTTAATAAACAATGTTACGTTACACTGCTCCATAACGCGGAATATTGGTGACTATTTATTTGAGCAATAATCGGTCGGTGACTTTGGCACAACGTGAATTTCGTCGCAGATTTCCTAGCCGTCCAACGCCTACTGGTGAAACACTGCGACGTTTAGCCGCTCGCCTCGAAGAGACTGGCACAACACGAGATGCTGCCAGGCGTGGCAGACCCCGGAGTAGCCGTTCTGCAGAGAATATTGCTGCTGTAGCCGAAGATGTAATGGAAGCGCCGTCGACATCGACCAGACTAGGTGCCACGCAAATGGGTATCAGTCGACGGTCTTTACAGCGAATTTTGGTACGAGATTTGAAGATGTTTCCGTACAAAGTCCAGACGGTGCATCAGCTGTTAGCTGCTGACCGCCAATCGCGTCTAACATACGCTCAATCCATCCTTAATCACCACCAAGAGGAAGATGATTTTTCATCAAAAATAATCATGAGTGATGAGGCCCATTTCCATCTTAGCGGGTACGTAAATAAGCAAAATTTACGCTTCTGGGGTACTGGAAATCCGCGTGTAACCCACGAAGAGCCATTACACCTGCTCAAAGTCACTGTATGGTGTGCTGTTTTCGCTGGAGGAGTCATCGGACCTTTTTTCTTCGAAAACGTCGCGGGCCAAACGGTTACTGTGAATGGTGAGCGCTACAGAGCAATGATCAACGAGTTCTTTTTGCCGCAACTTGATGAATTGGGATTGGAAAACATGTGGTTCGAACAGGACGGTGAAACGGCACACACTGCAGCTCTTAAAGACAATATCCGTCAAGAATGTGAGGACATATCGCCGGAAGTTTTGGCCAAAGTAATGGAAAATGCCATAAAAAGGGCTCAAATGACAATCAACTGTGGCGGCGGCCATTTACATGACATCATATTATCGACTTGATGTAAAAAAAATTAAAAGACCAAATAGACCTCTGTTATCGGACACACACCGAATCTTCATTCCAGTTTATTTGGAAAACCACTTTTTACTTTCCTCTTTGACTCTTCAATTTGCCTTTGCTGTCGCCCTGTTTTAATAATTTGCAAAACAACATTTTCCTGAAATTAAATTTATCAAGCAACAAATGAATATTTTTAGAATATAAAGTTGTTCGGGAGCCGAATTTAAGGATAGCTAAAAATCACCATAAGATATATTTTATATTTTTAATTTTTTAGATATATTTTAATTTATTTTTAATATTATTTTCACATCCGATTTGCCACATTTACCAAACTGTGAGGTTGCCATTTTTGCTGATGACACTGCTATATATCCATCCCATCAATTCGCTCTCAACATTGAGAGCAATTTAATAGAAGGAATGAATATACTAGTAAAGTACTATAGCAGATGGAAAATAAAACTCAATGAAAGTAAAACTCAAGCGATTTTTTTCACTCGAAAAAGAAAAGCTTGCGCTCTTCCCAGCAGACACATTCAGTTGAATGGAACTAATATTAATTGGGAGCCTTCGGTTAGGTATCTAGGTGTTTATTTAGATACTAGACTTACTTTTAAAGACCACGTTAGTAAAACACTAAAAAAAATCGGCATTGCAATTAAAATGTTATATCCATTCATTAATCGTAAATCGTTACTTTCTATAGACAATAAAATAATTCTTCACAAATTAGTTTTTCAGGCAATATTATTGTACGGTTGCCAAGTATGGGGCGACTGTGCCGCCTGCCATATTAAAAAATTGCAAGTTTCCCAAAATAAAATTTTGAAAATGATGCTCAATTTACCATGGAGGTATTCAACTATTGACCTCCATCAAAAGGCGAATGTTGAACTGATTTCTAATAGGATCTACCGACTTAAACGTACATTTTTAACAAGATGCAGCTTTGCTGATAATCCCCTCGTAAATCAATTAAATATTTAATTTATCTAGTTTTATTTGATTTTCAATAATTTGTTAAATAACTACCATATTTGTTATATATTAATATTTAATATCATGTTAATCTGTTGTCATATTGCAATGCTTTGTTAAATACTTTATGTTATTTATTTTTTTTTTGTTAATATTGTTATTTATTTATTTGTTAATATTTGGTATTTATTAGTTTTTATATGAAAATTCATTATTTATTTATTTATTTATTTACTTATTTATTTATTTATTTATTTATTTATTTATTTATTTATTTATTTATTTATTTATTTATTTATTTATTTTTTTATTATTTATTTATTTATTTATTTAATTATTCATTCATCTATTTATTTATTTATTTATTTATTTATTTCTACATTATTTAATACATTAAGTAAAGGATTTTCATGTTCCTTGTATTAAAAAAATTACGAACGCCAACTTTCGTTGGCCCAACGGTTCGTCTAAAGAATAAAACTCCGAATTCACAACGTTATAATAAGTGTATATTGATTCGCGTCTCGCTTAGCACTAACTGTTCACAATATGAGATACTTATAATCTAAACTTGGGTTGGCCTTGGTTCCCACGAACACGTCCGCGCGTGCAGGAAATGCGAGTCATGAGAATCGCCGAGAGTTCTCGCGTTACCATCAGGCAGGTGCTGCAACTGCGGCGCTTGCACTTTTTCATCGTCAGATGAATAGCCGAACGTGTTAACTGCCGCCCCTTTAAATATCTGCGTCCCGCAGATCTACTGCTGAGCATGTGGAACAGCTTAAGTTACCGGCAGGTTGTTGAACTTCCGCTGAGCGTTGGGCTGGGCGAGGAATGCGTTTTCGACGAAAAGACAGGCGAAGTTCCGGGATGTTGACCCTTCCGTAGATCTTCTTCCATAATAGGCAGATGGCGATAACTATAATTATGGCAATAAGAATTTCTGTAATGATAGAGGAATTAAAGTTTTCTTTTAGAGTATTGATATGTTCGATATTCTGGACACTGATGTCGTGCACGAATTCCAGATTAGGTTTGGTCCTTTTGCTGGTTACGTTGGCCAGGACAGCAGGAAGTGCCTGTAACCTTGTGGCAGACCCGCCAAAGTATTCCTGGTCCTTGATGGTGACCGTGTCATTGTCCAGTTGGATGAGATAAGTACCTTCTAGAGGAATAGAAGAATTTTTATTTAAAATTGAACCATTGAAATTTGTCACGAAGATCGTATTTTCCCCAATAAGTTCTATGACCTCTTCATTAGTGCTTTTGAAGTCGCACGCTGCGATACCACCTTTAAGGATCCTGGGTAGGCATGTGTCTTCCGCTAATTTCCTTAAAACGCTAGCTTCGCATACTGATGTGTTCCCTATATGGAAGCAGTCACCTTTAAGTCCGTAAGTCAAGTCGTGATTAACTAGTAGTTTCGTATAGTCAAGGTCAATTTGCCTTCCATCCTTGATTGCAGCACGAGCGTTTATTACATGGAAAATGTTGGTCCCAACCTTAGGGATGGCCAGGACATACAGCAAAAGGGTTCCATTGCTGTATACAGAGGGTCGTCCATACTCCACTGCCTCCACGAAGTTTTGGTAAGGTAGGGTTTCCAGTTCATTTATGATAGTGTTAACCTCTTCAGCGTCTAATATGTTACTATTAACTATTCCAGTTTTGGCCATTTGGCAGGCTCTTATTACTTCGTTCACCCCTTCCTTTAGTATAAGTACTTTGTTAAGTAAGTCGTGCCTCAATCGTTCTGCTTCTCCCTCCTGTACCGCGTTATTATAGCCATCAATCATTTTGTTAACTTTGTTCATAACCTCGTGCGTCGCCTCGAAAAGTTTTTCGTTGATTCTGTATTGGTCGTTATTGTTCTCTATTATGTCTGTTTGCGTCTGTAAAAGTTTTCCCCAGTCAGTTGCGTCAGGAGAACCCGCCAGCCATTTCCAGGCGCTCCCTATCCAGTTGATAGATCGAGCTCGTCTCGTCTTTGGTTCGCCTAGTTCCTTTAATCGATCCTTTACCTGATTCAGATGGTAGGTTAAGACCAGTTGCATTTCCTGGTCTGCTACATGTTTTGCGGCCAGTTGTTCGGTTTGTTCGATGAGCGCGCTGTATTTGTTTAAGTCAATGACATGGATTAGCTTGAAGTAGCCATTTATCACCCATGCGTTGCCCTCCTTAATGGTAACGATTGGCGATGTGTACTCAAAAATGTGCAGGGCCTGCACAGGAACCAAGAAGGCTAAACTGCAATACAATTTCAATATAATTTTATTAGTTTCATTGCTTAATTAATTAATTAAACACCAAGTTGGACTTAATAGTATTGTTCAAAAGAAATTTCTTACTTCTATCGGATTTCTTACTTCTATCGGGGACTTTTTAATAAGTCTCTGTTCTTTTTTCTTTTTTGTTTCTTAATTGATCTTTTCCTTTCTTAAGATTGATAATTGTTTTTTTCCTTAATAGATTAATTTAGGTAGGTTAGGGAAGCATCCCCCTTCCCCCTTACTTTTTTATTTTTTTTTTTATTTAGGTTTTTTAGGTGAGCTTTATGAATTCTTTTGCCACTAGCTGTTGTTATCGTTACTCGATTGTCCTTTGCGACAATTTCTTTTCTGTATAGGGGCTTATTTTTACCTTTTATGCATTTTACTGCGGCATACACTACCTCGCCCTCACAATACCGCCTGGGCGCACTTCTTTTTAGATTTAGCATGACGTTCCTAGCTTCCATATTCCTTTTAATAATACCCCTCAGGTCCCTATTGATTTTAGAACGAATGTTCAGAAGGTTCTGATAATTAACCCTCTGGGATCGGTTAAAGAAAACATCGGTAGGTTTTCGTTTGATTACCGAATGTATTGTGTTGTTATAGCGGTCTACCGCTACATCGACGAGTTCTTTAACACCGAGATCCGGGTTTTCAACCTTAAGGCATCGGTAAATTTCCAATATTGTGGAATGGACCCTTTCTATTTGTCCATTCACCTCACTTCGGTAGGAAGGGGTCAGATAGAGTTTGACGCCTAGGGTTTTTATAAAATTCAGTACTATCGGGCTAAGAAAACCTCTTTCGTTATCTGTTACCAGGACTCGAGGCACGGTGAAATAGTGTAATATTTTGATTAGCTTTGATCGAATGTATATGGAAGATTTTTCTTTAATATGGAAAAATTTGGAAAATTTAGAAAATTTGTCGACTACGGTTAAGAATTTTTTATTCTGAATTTCCATGATATCCATATGAAGGATCTCACATGGATATTTCGGGGACGGCGTTAATTGGAATTCAGGAGTCAGTGGATGTCTGTCGTATTTGTTTGACCCACAAATTTCGCACGATGCAGCGAATTTCCTAACCTGAGACATCATTTGTGGAAAATAATATTTTTCGAGGATTTGCTCCCTGTTCTCCCTGGGAGCGCGATGGGCTCTCCTATGTTCTTTTTCTATTATTATGAGTCTGCGCTCCTCGTTGGCGACATCCTCAACTATTCTTTGAGTGACTCTAATCTTGTAAGTATCAAAGTTTTCCAGGTAAACCCTTTGAAGCAAACCAAGGTACTTCTCTGGAATCTTTATTCCGTTTACTACCCTTGGGTTAAGATTTTCCCTCAGTATCTCTACGAGGTTGTCGCGATGTAACTTGCTTATTGAAATGTAATGGCGATGATAGCCAGGGTGTGGCTCTTCGTGAGAGCGCAGATCGATACCAACCTTAAAAATCAGTTGATTCCTGAAAACATTGATCGGGGCCTCTACATGCGGTATAAGGTCTGAGTTATCCTGATCGGCACTGTGCACCGTACAGGATTCTGTATCACTATCAGAAAGCTCGCAAAGTCCTTCTTCAGCTGTGCCCGTCTGGGAGCCCCCGGCTTCTTCAGCCGTATCCGTCTGGGAACCCTCAGTTGCGGTGTCTGTGACCTCTCCTGTACGTGAGTTTGACTGCGCCTCGCTAGCCGTTTCGGTGCTGGTATCCGATAAATGATTGATCTCTACCCCTAATCGTGAAAGAGCATCAGCCACAAAGTTTGATTTACCAGGAGTGTAAATCAACTCGTAGTTGTACTCTTCAATCCTTGCCTTCCAACGTTTTAACTTGGCATTGTGATTTCTGTTGCTCAAGGCAAACGTCAGAGGCTGGTGATCAGTAAAAATTTTGATCCTCTTGGCTCCATACAGATAATTCCTCAAATTATCGAGAGCCCAAACTATGGCGAACATCTCCTTTTCATTGGTGGCGTAATTCTCCTCCGTTCGATTCAAGGAGCGGGAGATGTATGCCACAGGTCTTTCCTTACCATGCTCACCCTGAGATAGGACAGCACCAATGGCGTAGTCGGATGCGTCAGTTGTCAAATTAAAGCCTTTCTCAAAGTCCGGAAATGCCAGGACGTCAGCAGACGTAAGTAGCTCTTTCAAAGTTTCGAACGACTTCATTGCGTCGTTGTCGAGGGAAATTGCAACATTTCTCGATTGATTGGCTCTAACATGCGAAAGGTCCCCGCGCGTTAGGTTGGTTAGGGGCTTTGCTATTTTAGCATAGTCCCGAATAAACTTCCTATAGTAGGATGTTAGTCCGAGAAAACTTTTTAGCTCTTTCAGATTCCTTGGAGGAAGGATCCCTTCTATGGCCTTAACCTTTTTTCGATCTGGGAGTATGCCCTCGGGAGTAACTAGATACCCAAGAAATTCCACGCTGGTGGTTAGAAAGTGCGATTTTTCAAGATAATTACTTTATTGGATTCTATGGTAAGTTTGTTGGTTTCCCTATCGATGACAGCTTTTAATTGTTTGAGCGTGTCGTCGCCAATTATGCCGTCGAATGATGTTAAATTCGGAAGAACAAAGAACGTAATATTTAATTCACAACCTAAATAATGAAAGAATTTTCCACTAATTTTGCCTTCGATGAGAATTTTCCCAGCGGGGCTATTTACATAAAATGGTTTTTGTACAGGATCAGGGCGTGGAACCAAATTAGGTCTAATAAAATTCTTATTAGCCCCGGTGTCCACTAAGAAATTTAGAACGACCCCGTCCCGCGTAACATACTCTATATATGGTACGCTGGAAACGAGGCCCCTTCCATAAAATTTTCAGGCGATGATTCCTCGCAAGGACGATCAGCGGAATCCACTTCTTCCAGATTTCCGGAACCGACTGATTTCATATGGTACAATCGCTGCTGCTTACGTGGGTTGTAATTGTCGGACCTCGGTTCCCGTTTGAACCTGTTGTTGGGCCGGTTCATATAATTTACGTTCCTAGTTTGTACGGAGTTGTCCACCTCCATTTTAATATGTGGTTTTGGAGCTGTCGGCCGTTGGGGTGTATATTGCTGTTGGAAACCCGAGTTCCAATGGGGGTATGACCTTTGAGCAAAGTTATTATTTGCAGCTGGTGGCCTATCAAAGTTTCTGGAAGATCCAGCGTTATCCCTGAAATTCTGGTTGATGGGTGAAGTTATCAAGTTAGGTGCTTTTACATGCACCGAGTTGCTCCTAAAATTCAAATTTTGCATCTCCAGACAGGCTGAATATGCTTCAGGTAGGGTTCTCGGCCTTTGGATGATCAAAAGCCTTGAGAGGTCACCACTAAGCCCTCGAATGAACACATCTAGTGCTCGATTTCGGTAGGTCTCCACCAAAGCGTTCATGGTTTCGGTTGAGTGAACCTCAGCCCTGATTTTACTGATAATCAGAGAAAACTGATGGTTTACTGTCGCGTAGAAGTCATCAACCCTTGAATTACCTTGTGTTAACTGGTTGAGCTGATGCAGAGTCTGCCTTGCCTCTGATTTTCTGGCGGATATGTTGTAGTATTGCCCTATAGATGGGCTTACTACGAACTATCTCATAGTCTTTTAAGACGGTCTCGACGCTGTGGACCCAGGACACGTACTGCACGGGATTTCCGTCGAAGGGTTGAAGCTCCTTGACGGAATCGGGAAGTTTCGAAATGTCCCTCAAGTCCTGTTCGCAAGTCGGCCCTTTTAGTGGTTCTGGTTGTTCCGTCTGTGGGGCAGGAATTCCTGCCAACCCTAATTGTTCCAAAGCTAGGATTCTATCTGAAATTGCACCTAGCTGGTTGTTCACGGAATTAACCACTTCCTGTGAACTGGATTGTTCAATCCTACCCATTCGGTTCTCCAGCCCCCTAAGCTGTTCGAGGACGGAGTTAACCGCACCCGTGAGTTGGGTGACTGAGTTCCTAAGCTCATCCATACTAGCCTCGCGAGATAGTGTAAGCGCAAATGAAATTATTTTTAGATATATTAAATGAATGCGCAACTAATGGCAGAATCGAATTCGGTTTTATTTTTTTATGATATCTCACAGTTTTATATGTATACTGTTAAATACAGATTTTTCTTCTTTTTTGTTTGTTACGTATTTTCTTAATTCTTTCCTTTTTGGAAATGTAAATGCTTTTCCTTCATTAATTAATTTAATTGGTTAATTTTAATTTGCTTTGATTTAATAATAATTTAATTATTTTCCCTGGATGCCTGCTAAGCGCTTTCCATTTAAACTTTCGGGGTAGTTACTGTCCTAACGGAAGGTTCGTATGTATCCTTTTTGGTCGTTAATGCAGGTATGTTTGCAGCGACCTACTAAGGTACGAAGGACTTCACACGGATAATTTAATTTTCACTAACGGAAGGTTCGTATGTATCCTTTTTGGTCGTTAATGCAGGTATGTTTGCAGCGACCTACTAAGGTACGAAGGACTTCACACGGATAATTTAATTTTCAGTAAACCGGCCCCTTTTTTCGGGAAAGTTGGCCCCTAGGCATAAATGTTTTTTAAAAAAAATGTTTCTTTACTCAAGTAATTTGCTGCACGGGCAGTGAGTAATTCTCTTTTTTAGTTACACATAAATTTCTTAATCTAGATCTTACTATACTCCTATCGGTGACATTCTTGCATCTACTAATGTGCTTCTTTGAGTCCCTCCTGATTATCTGTTGCCGTCTTCTTTTCACCGTTGTCTATTCACTTTATATTCATTCGTATTGAATTTGAATTCTAAGCGGGGTTTAACTTTCACTTTCTTTCCTTTAAGCACATAAGATTTCCTTTTCGACACTAATTACACCATTTCACTTTTCATACGGTTTCATGTATAGCATTTTCTTTTAACGTTGACTTCACTTTTCCCTTTTTAGGTTCAGTTATGCACTTATGCACTTATGCACTATTTGTTCTTGTTTTTTGTTAGACACTGACTTTTTTATTCTTTTGTCAGGGTCCCTGCTCGGGCGCCAGTAAAGGATTTTCATGTTCCTTGTATTAAAAAAATTACGAACGCCAACTTTCGTTGGCCCAACGGTTCGTCTAAAGAATAAAACTCCGAATTCACAACGTTATAATAAGTGTATATTGATTCGCGTCTCGCTTAGCACTAACTGTTCACAATATGAGATACTTATAATCTAAACTTGGGTTGGCCTTGGTTCCCACGAACACGTCCGCGCGTGCAGGAAATGCGAGTCATGAGAATCGCCGAGAGTTCTCGCGTTACCATCAGGCAGGTGCTGCAACTGCGGCGCTTGCACTTTTTCATCGTCAGATGAATAGCCGAACGTGTTAACTCATTATATATAAATAAATATTTTATATATTTATATTGTCTGTCTTATGGCTTTTTTTTTATTCATTTTACCATTATTTATTTATTTATTTTTTTTCTTATTGTATTGAGGGTTTTATAGTATTTTTGCCTCAAAGTATATTTGTTAAATAAAATTTCTTAATAATTAAAAAAACATATTTCAATAGAAAGATAATTACCATTATCAAATTATTGTATTGTAAAATGTGCGGTTACAAACTACCTATGTAAAACTTTTAATACTTAATAAAATATCTATCTATCTATCTATAAATTTATCAAGCAACAAATGAATATTTTTAGAATATAAAGTTGTTCGGGAGCCGAATTTAAGGATAGCTAAAAATCACCATAAGATATATTTTATATTTTTAATTTTTTAGATATATTTTAATTTATTTTTAATATTATTTTTGTAATCTACGGTCAATTACGCAAGTTTTGAGTTGTCTTGCGTAATTGGTCTTTTGAGTGGTCTTTGTTACTTTTAAATAATAAAAAATTGCTTTTCTCTACTTTTCCAGCAGACATCTAATTTCAAAAAGGCACCTTTAAGCAGTTTTCTGTGTCGTAATAGTAATGTGCTCTGCCAAATGACTTGAGTATAACTTGGTATGACTTGAGCTGCAAAGAAGCTATCAGGTTGAGAGAGACAAACTTTCGGTTGTACAAGACCAACCCAACAGAGGAAAACCGAGAAAAGTTCAAACAAGCCAGAAATGATTGTAATGTCCATTTAAGGCGTGTCAAATTCATCTATGACCAAAAGCTGAGGCAAAAAATTCTACAATGTCCCAGAGGTAGTAAAAACTTTTGGTCGGTTGTTAAAAATATAAAAAATTCGGCCTCATCATCAATTCCGACGCTCATTCACGACATGACATTCCAGCTGTCAGCTCTTTAGACAAAGCCAATCTGCTTGCTGCGCATTTCGCAGCCAATTCTACATTGCCAGATTGGGTTCAGTCTCCTCCTGTACTTGAAAACGTAGATCATTCTATGGGACAAATTCACTTTCGTACTCGTACAGTTGCAAGAGTTTTATTTGATCTTGACATACACAAATCCGCTGGTCCAGATGGTATATCCCCCATCATTCTGAAGAGGTGTTCTTCTACGCTAGCAAAACCACTGCGTAAGCTTTTCTATCTATCCTACTCATCAGGACTCTTTCCGAGTACATGGAAAACAGCATTTGTCCAGCCTGTACCAAAAATAAAGGCGAATCTTCTTCTCTCTCCAACTACCGACCAATTGCACTTACGTCCCTCCTTTCCAAGGTCATGGAAACGCTGATAAACCGTCAGCTTATGAAATATCTCGAAATAGCAACAGGTCTACTGGTGATTTGATGACATATCTCACCGAAAAGTGGAACCAATCAATCCACCGTGGTGGCGAAAGCAAGATTGTTGCGCTTGATATTTCAAAAGCATTTGAGAGGGTTTGGCATCAAGCCTTTTTGTCGAAAATGCGTGCATTTGGAATCAACGAAAAACTTCTTCTATGGATTAGACATTATCTCTCGAAACGTTCAATTCAAGTTGTTTTGGATGGTTTCAAGTCTGTAACTCACCAAATAAATGCTGGTGTCCCTCAAGGTTCAGTTTTGTCTCCGACTCTCTTTCTCATTTTTATAAATGATCTCCTGTCTGCAACTTCTAATCCAATTCATTCCTTCGCTGATGACAGTACCCTCAGCTTCTCATATTCGTTTACAGGTCCAACTTCTAATCCAATTCATTCCTTCGCTGATGACAGTACCCTCAGCTTCTCATATTCGTTTACAGGTCCTCGTCCCTCACCTTCGAACGTGGACATTAAACGCCAAAATATGTTAAGCTAATTAAATTCCGACCTTGGCAGCATAGAGTGGAATTCAATGCTTCCAAAACACAATGCTGTCTTCTGTCATTCAAGCGAAACCAAAATCTAGAGCCATTATCCATGAATGGCACTTACGTAGAAGAAACAGAAAAGCTTTCCATGCTAGGTACACTGCGCGTCATCAGGTTAGCACAGCTTCATCAGCCTAAAACGATTGCTTCTGATTTTGTTGTTGTTAACTTGCAGTTACTTTTTTGTTTTCTATTTTTCTCATCTTTGTATGTATATCATTGGCAAAGAGAACATGCAATAACAATGTACCGTTATATGGTTTTTGCTATTTTCTTTTAGTTTTAATGGAAATATGAGCTTAATTTTTGCGTCACCTTGCACCTTGCGGTCACATGCACCTTGTCTTTCATTTATCTTCGGAATTTGAACACGTATTGGCACCAAATTTTATTTACTGCTCAATTGATCTATTTTTTTTAATATGGGTAAAGAAAAAATGCTATCGGTTGAAGAGAAAGCAAAAATCGAAGCTTATAAAGAGCTCAGGCTTTCAGTGAAATATCAAAAAAAGTTGGCAGAAGTCGAAAAGTGGTATACAGTTTTTTACGTAATAAGGGATATGGTCGAAATAATAAAGGCGGTAATAATAAAGTGATTTCCGATGCTGATAAGAGAGCAATTTTGAGAAACGCATCCAACTCTCATGAATCTACCGCAAAGATCAGGGCAAATGTTGGTGTTAAAGCGAGCTTATCTACTGTTCAAAGGGTGATAAGGAATGCTCCACAATTGAAAAGAAAACTAAAGAAGAAACCACCACTTAACGATGCTCGAAAAAAAATGCGATTAAATTTCGCACGAGAGCACATGGTCTGGAAATCTGATTGACACTATGTTGTCTTTTCGGATGAAAAGAAATTTAA
This sequence comes from Rhingia campestris, assembly GCA_932526625.1. NCBI lineage: Eukaryota > Metazoa > Arthropoda > Insecta > Diptera > Syrphidae > Rhingia > Rhingia campestris. The sequence goes on from OW052183.1 coordinate 148,311,402, forward strand.
TTTGGAAGGACCCGATGGATACAACTATTATTTCCATGATCTTCGGAAGGAGGAACATCAGTTGGATCGACTTCATAGTTGTGTGGGCGGTGTGGGGAGCTATCTCCTACTATGGTACGTTCGAGCTGCAATTTTTGAACACAAATATGAATGCAAACACTTATAAAAACGTACTGGAAACTGCTTTTCCCCATTTTAAAAATTTATTTGGAAATGTGCCATGGCACTGCCCGGGTGATTAGGTCTTGGATTGAAGCACAAAACGTCGATTTATTGAAGTGGCCGCCTTACTCACCGGACATCAATATAATAGAAAACGTATGGGGATGGCTGGCTCGCAAAGTTAACGAATCTGGCAGGCAATATTCTACCAAAGAGGAATTAATTGAAGGCATTAAAAGCGCTTGGTCAGCCTTGAATTATATTGGTTTCCTTGAATTATATTGGAAAGTTGTACGAATCGCTTCCCAATCGGATCTATGAGATGATTCTCAACAAGGGAGGATCGACTCATTATTAAAATTGTAAAAAAATGTTTAAATTAGTTAATTTATAAGTTTAAAAATAAGTTCTTACCTGAAAAAGTTAAAAAAATTAAAAAAAAAACTGATGTGTGATAACCTGATGACCTAATTTAAATTTTTAATTTTTCAGTTGATTTCGAAAATAAATTATAAAAAAATATTGACAAATAGAGAAACACTAATTTTTGTTTTATTTAGTTGAAAATTGATTTGTTAATAATCGCTAGAATTTTTAGAATTTTAACTTTCTTACTTTTATTAGAAATGAGCGAAAACTATTAAAAGCAGGGGTGTACACGCGCAGTGTACATGTGTTAGTAACGACTTAAGTTGGAACGACCACATATTCGAAGTCGCTAAAAACGCAGCGAAATGTCTTACTTAAGTGGCGCTACAGTCCGGAATGAACCTGGGCCTCAACCAACATGCCTCTCCAATTAGCCCGGTCCTTAGCTAACTGCCTCCAGTTGCGCACTCCAAGTTGGTTGAGGTCGGTTTCCACTTGTGCGCGCCACTTAAGGCGAGGTCTTCCTCTACTGCGTCCGACGTCTGGCTGGGAATCGAAGACTCTGCGAGCCGGAGTATTGGTGTCCATTCGTTCTACATGTCCTAGCCGTCTTAAACGTCCAATGCGGAGTTTTTTGACCAGGGGCATGTCGCTGTACAGCTCATATAGTTCTTGGTTGAATCTTCGTCTCCATAGCCCGTCAACGCAAACGGGACCGAAGATTTTTCGAAGAATTTTCCTCTCGAATCTACCAAGGATTTCTTCATACGCTTTTGATACGGTCCATGCTTCAGCGCCGTAGAGCAGGACTAAGATGATCAGGGTCTTATATAGGATCTCCTTAGTAGTTCGAGTGAGGGCTTTACTACTAAATTGCCTTCTTAGCCCGAAGAAACAGCGGTTGGCAAGAGTAATTCTTCGTTTAATTTCTGACGAGATGTTGTTGTCAGAGTTAATAGCGGAGCCGAGGTAGACAAAGTCCCGTACTACCTCAAAGTTATATCTGTCAATGGTGACGTTCTGTCCAATTCGTCGATGTTGTGTGTCCTTTCGTGTTGACAGCATATACTTAGTCTTACGCTCATTTACTGCTAAACCCATTTTCGCCGCTTCCTTCTCTATACTAGCAAACGTGGCTATGACATCACGTTGAGTCCTACCAATGATGTCAATATCGTCAGCGTATGCTAGTAGTTGCACCGACTTTTGGAAAATTGTGCTTCTGGTGTTGGCTTTGGAGTTTTGCACAATCCTCTCAAGAATCAGATTAAAGAAGTCACATGACAGCGCATCGCCTTGCCTAAATCCTTTTTTGGTATCGAATGTGTCGGTGAGGTCGTTTCCGACCCTGATGGAGCAGCGAGAATTCTCTATCGTCATCCTACACAAACGGACGAGTTTGGGCGGTATACCAAAACTAGACATGGCTCTGTACAGTTCGTCTCTATAAATGCTGTCATATGCGGCTTTGAAATCGATGAATAGGTGGTGGGTATCGATTTGGACTTCTTGAGTTTTTTCCAGGATCTGCCGAAGTGTGAAAATTTGATCGGTTGTGGACTTTCCTGGCCTAAAACCACACTGATAAGGGCCAATCAGGTTGTTGGTAAACGGTTTCAGGAGTTCACATATTACGGCAGATAGGATCTTGTAGGCGATGTTGAGGAGACTTATGCCTCTGTAGTTGGCGCAGTTCAGAGGGTCTCCTTTTTTGTGGATCGGGCAAACGATGCTGAGGTTCCATTCTTCAGGCATATTTTCATCCGACCAGATTTGGCTTATGAGTTGGTGGATGTTACTTACCAAGTCATCTCCGCCGGCCTTATAAAGCTCAGCGGGAAGGCCGTCATTTCCGGCAGCCTTATTAATCAGCGAAATGTCTGGGTTTTATTAATCAATGTAAGAAATATTTCACCCCCTCTGATCTGGCCACAATATATAAAGCGTTTATACGCCCAAAACTTGAATTCAACGCCCACGTCTGGTCAGGTGCACCAAAATCAACATTGCACCTATTAGATAGGATTCAAACACGTGCGAAAAAACTAATAGGAGACATAAGAATAGCGAACTCCTTAGTTTCGCTCGAACACCGTCGAAACATCTCCTGCCTTACCTTATTTTATCGCTTTTTTAACAACCAATGTTCAAATGAAATAGCCAGCTGCATTCCTCCCATTCAACAATTCAGCCGCAATACTCGTTACGCAATGAATGCAAATCAGTTTACCATCAAGCCTATCTTCGGACGTACGCTGAAATACAGAGATTCGTAAATAAACCGAACAACACGAATGTGGAATGCTCTACCAAACTCTGTTTTTCCTTTCCATTATAACTTACAGACATTTAAAACCAATGTGCATCGGTATCTCCTTTCTTCTTATCCCTAATTTCCTTAACGCCCGCACTGTGCTAAAACACATAAAGAGTATTCATAACCCCTTGAGTGCGCGTATATTATAAAAAAAAAATGTTCAACAAGTTCTTCTACGCGTTATCTCGCAGTCACCTGTGGAACCCCTCTTCCTTTTTTAGAGAATATAAAACTTTTACTGCAACTTATGTGATATCTAAATCATGGGTGCTTAGTAAATAATAAACTTTTAGCATAGTCCTTAAACAATAAAAACAAAAAAAACAATAGTGTAGGTAAGTTCGTTCGAGTCATGTTGTAACCTTCGTGTTTTTCTTGTCAACTTTATGAAGTTGTATTTGTCTACGAAAACAAATGTGTTAACTTGTCCATTTCGCCAATCGACTAACCTCATATCACAAAACACACTCTTCCAATATAAAGAGACGAAATCGTGTAACGTTGTCCGATAATGTCAAGAAACTTTTCCTGACATGGGTCAGAATTTCCAAAAAAAAAGGTCACAATCCACATAGTTCTATGCATGCAAAAGCAAAGCATACACAAACAACCAACGAAAAAAAAAAACAACTACAACAAACACTTCTTCTTCCATTGACAAACATTCAAAAGAATAAAAGTCCTCAAGTCCTTAAAGAGGTTCACCAACTTGGATGGCATTATGTCAGATGTCATGTAAGGCCAACACCGTCTTTTTTATGTTCCAGCAGAATGGTTTCCCATTGTGGGTGTGTGTGTATGATGATATGGTGGTCATAGTGGTCATGGTCCACCTTTGAGTTATTGATTGGCGAACACAAGTGCACTTGATAGTTTGAATTCGATGCTAAGTGGCCAAGACGGAGTTCTCTCCCAAGGAGATGACTAATTGATGGACAAATCCTCCGTCAGGGATGGACATGGGACGCATCTGTCATGCAAATAGCGTAAATGTAACACGGATACAAGTACCAATTAAAAAAAATCAAATTAATCCCATTGTGAAGGATGCGGAATTGTTTAAAATCAATTACTCGACACATTAAACGTGGGAGGGGGTTGTGGGTTATGGGTATGTGGGTACATGCATATAGTGGGCAGTTAGGGAAAGAGATTTATAAACTAATAATGGCAGCCTGTGCTGTACATGACCTGAATTATAATTAATATATTGCCACCGGGTATATCGGGTAATCGAATGCATCCAAAACATGCTTCGGGGGACGTGCATGTCCTGGGCCAGAGCATTGTGATTGAGTGTTAGATGCAGTGATGTCTATATTTAGTATGCACCGCTGTTCCACATAAGAGTGCACTTTGTATTGTTATATTTAATTGGATTATATTTTAGTGTTTTCATATAGCCGATGGGTGATTAGGTAAACGATTTGGTTTCACCAGTTGGGTGGGTGGATTTTGGGCTGAAGTAGGACAATCGGGAAAATATAATATTAGTCTCCACTTAACGGAGTGTGCTATAGGAGATGGGAGCTCTTAAAATTCTGAGGTTATATCTGATCCCGGATAGACCGTGGGCAATTATTATTGAGTACCACTAGAGGTAAACTTGACGCCCTGAAGAGGTGTTGTTATTATTATGACACCATTCACCATTATTGGTTCTAGTCAGTGTACTACATTGTTTGGGAAACTTCCATCAAGAAGGGATTTTTGTAAAAAAAAATCAATAACTTTACAAAAATTAGAAACAATTTCGAATATTTCCCAAAATGTTTTAAATTTAAAGAAAATATTTGCAATATGCGAATCGCTTAATACCTATCACATCACACACTTTAAATACAAAGAGCTACAGGGTGCTCGGTCGCGGTGGTGGATTTATGTTTTCAAATGCGAATATCACAAAACGTTGAAATAGGTGTGGGGCGGGGTGTCATTTTAATAACTGAAAGAGCGAATTTGTCAGTCATAATCACAATACTGCAGAGGTCGGGAGATCATCATGTGTTCGCTATAGAGGCGTTTTTTTTTCAAACTGTCGATTCCTACGTGAGTGCGTGTCGACAATTTTGTTCACGTGAACGATGCACCAAGTGTAACACCAACATCGACAAATTTGACAGAACTTCACCATTGAGAGATAGAACTTTGTGGTAGTTCTGGACTTCGTCAACCAAAGAATCAGCGAAACTTCTTCAGCTAAAAACAATCCTTAGCTAGAGCCCAGAGGAAAATCAAGGTCCGTCAAAATTATTCATGCAGTGCAACGAAGTTTGCGTGAAAACTTACATCTGCCAGTGCGGAAGAGAGCAAGCAGCCGATTTGGTACACCCAAAGATTATTCAAGATTAAGATACTGCAAGAACTTAAAGAAAATGTCTTCAGTTTACAAGAAAACTTCTGTGAAACAATGATGTAGTGATTTCGCAATGTTAACTGCATCTTTTGGAGCGAAGAGGCTCACTTCCATCAAAAATTGTCGCTCTGGCGCCTCCAGGAACATGTAGGGACATGGAACATGGGACAAGCCAAAAATATGAACCATGGAGATTATGGACATAGTTTAGTGGCGCTACCTGGGCCTTAACCGACATGCATCTCCAATTAGCACGGTTCTTAGCTAACTGCCTCTAGTTGCACACTCCAAGTTATTTGAGGTCGGTTTCTACTTGTGCGCGCCACTAAAGGCGAGGTCTTTCTCTACTGCGTCCGATGTCTGGCTGGGAATCAAAGACTCTGCGAGCCGGAGAATCAGGTTAGGTTAGCGGGTTGGAGTAGAGGACCCTCTATTCCGCCACACATAGGTCCATGTGGACCCATTGTAATACCCATGGTGGGATTACGTCCTTCCTTATTGTTACTTTTGGCTTACTCCACTCTATCCAGCCATCCTGATGTTCGTAGGAACCTGTAAAGATAGGGCAATGAGATATTGTATATTAGCCTATTGCCGGAGTATTGGTGTCCATTCGTTCTTCATGTCCTATCCATCTTAACCGTGCAATGCAACGTTGTTTCTGACTAAGGATGTGTCGCTGTACAGCTCGTATAGGTTTTGTTTGAATCTTCATCTCCGTAGCCCGTCAACGCAAACGGGACTGAAGATTTTTTGAATAATTTTCCTCTCAAATTGACCCAGGATTTTTTTATCCACTTTTGACACGGTCCATGCTCAAGCAACGTAGAGAAATACTGGGATGATTAGGGTCTTATATAAGATCTATTTACTAGTTCGAGTGAGGGCTTTACTACTGAGTTGCTTTCTTAGTCCAAGAAAACAGCGGCTGGCAAGAGTAATTCTTCGTTTAATTTCTGACAAGATGTTGTTTTCAGAGTTAATATCGGAGCCGAGGTAGACAAAGTCCTGTACTACCTCAAAGTTGTAATTGTCAATGGTGACGCTCTGTCTTAGTCTTAGCCTATGCTATCACGTTGAATCCGATCGATGATGTCAATATCGTCGTCGTATGCTAGAAGTTGCGCCGATTTCGGGAAGATTGTGCCTCTGGTGTTAACTCGGAAGTTTTGCATAATCCTCTCAAAAATCAGATTAAAGAAGTCGCATTACAGTGCTTCGCATTGCCTTTATTATTATCGAATGTGTCGGTGAGGTCGTTTCCGACCCTGATGGTGCAGTGAGAATTCAGATCCTGTACAGACGGGCGAGATTGGGCGTTATACCAAAACTAGATACGTCTTTGTACAGTTCGTCCCTAGAAATGCTGACGTATGCGACTTTGAAATCGATAAATCGAATGTGTTTGATATCGACTTGGACTTCTTGAGTTTTTTCCAGGATCTGCCGAAGTAAAAAGATTTGATCAGTAGTAGACTTTCCTAGCCTAAAACGGCACTGACAAGGGCCGACCAAGTTGTTGGAAAACGATTTCAGTGGTTCACGTATGTATTACGGCAAATACGATCTTGTAGGCGATGTTGAGGAGACTTATGCCTCTGTAGTTGGAGCGGTTCAGAGGCTCTCCTCTTTTGTGGATCGGGCAAACCCTCCTGAAATTATTTTCTTCAGACATACTTTCATCCGACCAAACCAAATCATCTCCACAGGCTTTTTATAACGCGACTGGGAGGATACCAACATGCCTCTCCAATTCTTAGCTAACTGCCTCCAGTTGCGCACTCTAAGTTAGTTGAGGTCGGTTTCCACTTGTGCGCGCCAGTTAAGGCGAGGTCTTCCTCTACTGCGTCCGACGTCTGGCTGGGAATCGAAGACTCTACGAGATGGACTCGGCTAATCAGGGTCTTATATAGTATCTCCTTAGTAGTTCGAGTGAGGGCTTTACTACTAAATTGCCTTCTTAGCCTGAAGAAACAGCGGTTGGCAAGAGTAATTCTTCGTTTTATTTCTGACGTATCCAATCTGAGTATCCAATAACGCCCAAAAAAATATCTCACCTGACCCAGTTTCAAATGTATTTTCGATTATTCTTTCAAAACTTGAGGAACAAAGCAAAACGAATAAACTTATTTTTGACAGGCTCGTTAAGCTCGAAAATAGTATTCGCAATAGAAGTACTCCACCTTTAACATGAATAGATTGCTTAAAATTCTTACTTGGAATGCCAATGGACTTTGGCAAAAACTTGGAGAACTTGAATTATTTATGCAGGAAAAAGACATAGACATCTGTTTAATATCCGAAACTCACGCAAAGAGTAATTCGAACTTAAAAATTAAAGGTTACCTCGACTATCATGCTCTACATCCATCTAATAAGGCTAGAGGTGGAGCCTCACTATATATAAAAGAGTGTATCGAACATTCGATTGATCTTAAACTAGAAATCGAAACAATGCAAGTTAGCTCTATACAAGTCAAAAGCAGACAATCCTTTCTGAAGATATCGTCTATTTACTGCCCACCACGATGCAAGGTTGAGAAAATTGACTTTGAAAACTTGCTTAATTCCCTTGGACAACGTTTTGTCATCGGAGGGGACTTTAATGCAAAACATACATTCTGGGGATCTAGATGCATATCACAGAAAGGTAGGATGCTTTATGATATAGGTAGAAAGTACAATACCGAATTTCATTCTACGGGAAAACCAACTTACTGGCCAACTGATGCTAGAAAAATACCGGATTTGATCGATTTTTTCATTGTAAAAGGTCTGCCGTCCAATCGAATCAAAGTTGAAGAATGCTTTGATCTTTCCTCTGATCATTCTCCAGTCATTTTAACAATGAGCGAGTCACTGATTATAAATGAAAAACCACCCAGATTAACAAACGCGAAAACCAACTGGGAAGGTTTCAAAAACGATATTGAAAATAACATCCGACTGGGTGTATCGCTTAGAACCCCATTGGAACTCGAAGTCGCTGTTGACTCATTTATCAATACCATCCAAAAAGCAGCATGGAATAATACTCCTCAACAGAACAAAATAGTTAGCTATAGTAAAATTAAGTACCCCCGTGAAATACAAGATTTAGTAAGACAAAAAAGAAAAGCTCGTAAAAGATGGCACCAAACTCGTGCCCCGCAAGATAAAACACATCTCAATCGGTTGAGTAATTTGCTATCAAATTCGATTAAATATTTTAAAAACCATTCAGTAGAAACTTATCTGCAAAGCCTAACCGCTGGAAAGGAATCGAATTATTCGCTCTGGAAAGCAATTAGAGTCATAAAACGGCCAAAAATCGCTGTGCCGCCGATTAGGGTAACTCAAGACGTTTGGGCAAAGAGCGATAAGGAAAAAGCTGACGTTTTTGCCTCACATCTTGAGGAAACATTTAAGCCATTTGATGGTCCGGCGCAAAATGAAAACATTAATATATTCGAGAGTACAACCGATAATAACATAGTAAGATATGCAAGTATTGCCGAGCTTAAACGGGAAATACAGAAACTAAAGCCTAAAAAAGCTCCGGGTTATGACCTGATTACAGGAGAACTTCTTAAAATGTTGCCTCGGAAAGCATTAACTAAGCTTCTTTTTATTATAAATGCAGCAATCAGATTAGAATACATACCAAGACAGTGGAAAGTCGCGGAAGTGATTATGGTTCTAAAACCAGGGAAATCACCGAATGAAATAAAATCTTACAGGCCTATTTCACTTCTTCCAATAATTTCAAAAGTTTTTGAACGGATATTACTCGGTCGCTTACACCCCATAATTGAACAGAAACGTCTTTTACCTGACCATCAATTTGGGTTTAGAAGTAAACATTCAACGGTGGACCAAGTACATCGAATTACAGATGTAATCGAGAAAGCTTTCGAAGAAAAGAAAATTTGTTCAGCCGTATTTCTTGACGTGTCGCAAGCTTTTGACAAGGTGTGGCACAAAGGCCTTACTTATAAACTAAGTCAAGTTTTGCCAGAACAATTATATAAAATCCTCGTGTCGTATCTTGAGCATAGACTCTTCCGTGTGAAACTTGGAAGCGAATATTCCGAGTTCAAAGAAATAATGGCAGGTGTACCGCAAGGAAGCGTCCTTGGACCAATCCTGTACCTCATATTCACTCGTGATATCCCACAAACAAACGATACAATAGTTGCAACGTTTGCTGACGATACTGCTATACTAGCAGTTGCCACAACAATAGAGGAAACAAATATTAAATTACAAAACGCTCTTAACGAGGTTAATGAATGGACTAAATCCTGGCGGATTGCACTTAATGAGAGCAAATCGATCCATGTAGATTTTTCGTATAAACGGACAAACAATTTGCCTGTATTTCTAAATACGGTTCGAGTCCCGTTTGCAAATGAAGCGAAATATCTCGGTATGACACTCGATGCAAAATTAAAATGGAAGTCGCATGTAAAAAAGAAATGCGAAGAACTTAAGAATAAATACAGAGAACTGTACTGGTTGCTCGGAAAATATTCGAAGCTTAACCTTGATAACAAGCTGCTATTATACAAGCAAGTGCTAAAACCGGTTTGGACATATGGTATACAACTATGGGGTTGTACCAGTGAAACGAATCTAAACATTTTACAAACTTTTGAAAACAAAATGTTAAGATCATTCGTCAATGCGCCGTGGTACATAAGGAACGAAGATCTACGCAGAGATCTGGGTATTCCCGCGGTTAAAGATGAAACAAAAAATTTTGCACGAAAACATAAAAAACGTTTATTAGGACACGTTAACACAACAGTCCTCCAAATTCTGGACGAAACAAATATATTGCGGCGTCTTCAAAGAACTAAACCCTTAGATTTGGCCCGATAATAACAAACCGCGCTATAATTGCGGAAAAGCAGGAACTCTCAAAGGAAAGTTACCTGCCAAACATATTATATAATCGTGATAAAAAAAATTGCTGGATAAGTCGAATACTTAGTTGCAATAGAAATACCAAATGGGTGGTGGTTTTAGTGAGTAAAAATCTCACACTACTTTGGGCACGTGCTCATCGTGTCTATGAAGATTTCCACCAGCCCACGGGAAAAAAAAAAAAAAAAAAAAAAAAAAAAAAATTTCTGACGAGATGTTGTTGTCAGAGTTAAAGCGGAGCCGAGGTAGACAAAGTCCCGTACTACCTCAAAGTTATATCTGTCAATGGTGACGTTCTGTCCAATTCGTCGATGTTGTGTGTACTTTCGTGTTGACAGCATATACTTAGTCTTACCCTCATTTACTGCTAAAACCATTTTTGCCGCTTCCTTCTCTAAACTAGCAAACGTGGCTATGACATCACGTTGAGTCCTACCAATGATGTCAATATCGTCAGCGTATGCTAGTGGTTGCACCGACTTTTGGAAAATTGTGCCTCTGATGTTGGCTTTGGAGTTTTGCACAATCCTCTCAAGAATCAGATTAAAGAAGTCACATGACAGCGCATCGCCTTGGTATCGAATGTGTCGGTGAGGTCGTTTCCGACCCTGATGGAGCAGCGAGAATTCTCTATCGGCATCCTACATAAACGGACGAGTTTGGGCGGTATACCAAAACTAGACATGGCTCTGTACAGTTCGTCTCTATAAATGCTGTCATAGGTGGCTTTGAAATCGATGAAAAGGTGGTGGGTATCGATTTGGACTTCTTGAGTTTTTTCCAGGATCTGCCGAAGTGTGAAAATTTGATCGGTTGTGGACTTTCCTGGCCTAAAACCACACTGATAAGGGCCAATCAGGTTGTTGGTAAACGGTTTCAGGCGTTCACATATTACGGCAGATAGGATCTTGTTCAGAGGGTCTGCTTTTTTGTGGATCGTTCAAACGATGCTGAGGTTCCATTCTTTTCTTTTCATCCGACCAGATTTGGCTTATGAGTTGGTGGATGTTACTTACCAAGTCATCTCCGCCGGCCTTAGAAAGCTCAGCGGGAAGGCCGTCATTTCCGGCAGCCTTATTAAGCCTACACGACAACACGTTACCAGACGTGTTGTCGTGTAGGCTATGTTTTCCGACAATGTCTTCTCTTCTTACCTTTGCGTTAAAGTCTCCCAGCACGATTTTAACATCGTACTTCGGTAGTCGCTCATAGGTTTTGTCAAGGAGCTCGTAGAAGGAATCCTTAGCTATATCATCTTTTTCTTCCGTCGGAGCGTGAGCGCATATAAGGCTTATGTTGGCGAATTTCGCCTGATGCGGATTGTTACTATGAGTTCGCTAATGTCTTGGAAACATAAGACTTCTTGTCTTAGTCTGGCACTTAAAACAAATCCGCATCCGAATAGTCGCTGTTTCTGCCCACTGTAACACGGTCCGTAGTAGATGTCACAGTTTTTCATTCTCTTTCTGCCCCGCCCATCCCATCGTCCTGGATGGCAGTAATGTCTGCTTTGTAGCAGTTTAGGGCTTCCGCTAGTTGTTCGCCTGCACCTCTCCTGTTTAATGTTCTCACATTCCAGGTGCAGATACGAACGTCGTTGTCCTTTTTTCGTTTAGCAGGGTCGTCAACAATAAAATCAGTCCTTTCCGAGGCTATTGGTTGCTTCGTAACAATATTTTTTTCTGTGGGTGGGTAGTTAACCCAAAGCACAACCCCCAACCTGGAGGGCAGGTTCCAATTTATTAGATACCCCTAGGACACGGGGCCATCAGTATCCACTACGGGATTGAGCGCTGGCGTTGGCCTTTCGGTTCATCGGTTCTGTTCAAGGGTCCTGACTAACCCTTGAAATTCCTAGACAACCTGTTGTCCGAATATGTCAGAGCAGCTCATCTAGGTTCGCCTGGGACAGCAGGCCGGGTATTCATCCGTGCCATTCTCACCAGGGTGTTTATAGTGTTGCTGTTTTTCGTCGTGTTGTCAACACTCGCACTTATCGTTTAGCAAGTCAAATCCGGTTGGATGAGACCAGTACCCGATGGTTACCACGTGGAGGTAAAAATAAGCACATTTGATGTGTAGTCAGAGTTATAACACTGGACATTGCCAGTTAACGCCAATCAGAGTCTACCCTCGTTCTAAAACACCCAACTGGGAGGATGTCATTAAGAAATTGATATCCTCACTTCACTTAGGCCTGGTGATTAGTAGTTTTCTCTGTCGTCGTTAATATCGAATGGTTCGTTTTGTCATCATTAACAGTCTGCAGAAGTGATTTTTATATTTTATTCACATCATCGACTCTGTCTCAACTACGATCTTTCCTTCTTCATATCGACCAGATTCTGTTTGCGTCTTGTATTCCTGACCGTAGATAAGAAGAAAAGACCCCTTCGGGAGAGAAGACCCCTCTTCTTTGTCTATAAAGCTCAGTGCCAGCCCTCGTTTTAGCTGCAGCTTAGCCTTTTAAGCCTCGTTTTTAGTGCCGAGCATCCTTCGGCATTCTTTATGAAATCAAAGGTTTCTTGCTGATGGCCGCGAGAAAGTCAACACATCAATTGCTGCTGATTTAATGGCCCGTTGCCTTTATTAAGGGAAAGGCGTTTATTAAAGACTTTTGCGTTCTTTTGGGATTACAGTCTTTCGACATTAAATTGTTTCACAGTATTTCGCATTCGTTGTAGGCAAGTGGAAATCCAAATTTTTCTACCTTGGATGGAACGAGCTAGTGGTACAAGTCGATGATACCCCCTCGGAATATTAGGACATCAAAAAAGCTGGATGCGTGCCTCTTGGGTCAAAAATTTGTCATCCAGACATTGTTTGTTAGTCGGGAGACATCTATGTCTATGGATAACGAGGTGAGGAAACATTATGCTGACAATAGTCACATTTCGTACCACAGCGAAGTAAATTAGACTAAGTTCGCTACCATTCATAATGGTTTGTAGGCTGTGTATTTATAAAGGGTCCGCCAAATAATTTTGAAAATGCTATAAAAAAAACTACTGAATATTTTCTCAAATTTCTTTTTTTATTTGAAAGTACAATCCTTCCGGTTAATAATGGAAAATAATTTTATTCAAATGGCTGCCTCCGCTGGCCATGCAGTAGCCTACACGATCGGTCCAATTTTTAAGTACATTGTCGATTGTGTGCAGCTGTATGGCTTCACGAATATTGTCCTTTAAAGCGTCAATTGTCTCTGGCTTATCGGCGTAACACTTATCTTTTACAGCACCCCACAAATACAAATACAAATAATAGTCCAACGGTGTCAAATCGCAGCTCCGAGGTGGCCAAACGACATCAGTTCTGCGGCTGATAATGCGATCTTCAAAAACAGGGCGCAAAACAACGAGTGTAGCTTCGGCTGTGTGGCACGTAGCGCCATCCTGTTGAAACCAAATGTTGCCAATATCCTCCTCTTCAGTTTTTGTGAACAAAAATTCCTTCAAATTCGCCCGATAACGATCGCCATTGACTGTAACGGCCGCTCCTTGCTCATTTTCGAAGAAAAATGGCCCAATTATGCCTCTGGACCAAAATCCTCACCAAACAGTGACTCGTTTTGGGTATATCGGCTTTTCAATGTATGCTTGCGGGTTTTCTGTCCCCCAAATGCGACAAGTTTGCTTGTTTACATACCCGCCAAGATCAAAATGAGCTTCACCTGAAAAGATGATTTTTTTGGCAAAATCGGCATCTTCTCTAAGTCGATCGCAGGCCCACTTAGCGAAGCGAAAACGCATTGGATGGTCAGTTGGCTTCAACTCCTGAACCAATTGGACTTTGTATGGCGTCATACCAAGGTCTTTATGCAAAATTCGTCTCAATGATGTCTCCGAAATGGTAAATTGACGAGAACGACGGTGAATTGATGTTGATGGTGCTTCACGCACACTTTCTGCCACAGCAGCAATATTCTCGGGTGTAAGCACTGTTTTTGGCTTTTCACGCTTTGGTTTATCGATGAGGATGCCAGTTTCCTTCACTTTTTTCACAAGATAACGAACATACGGAGCTGACGGTGCTTCTCTTCTTCCGAAATCCGTACGCAATTTTCGCACACATTCTGCAACATTACTATGATTTTCAAAGTAATGTCGCAATATTTCCCAGCGTTGTTCAAGCATATACACAACCATATTCGTTAAGCGGTATAAAACTAATTTTCTGTCGAATCAGACATGAGCTAAGTGTTACCGTTGACGAAATAAGCACTAGTTGAAAAAAAAAACGTTAGATGGCGGACCCTTTACATTACTGCTAAAGATATCCTTTCGGAAGTTCAGACGTTGCTCATACCATCAGAGGCGTCTTTAGACATTTGGACCCATTAGGATTTTGGAGCCAAAATGTAAAAAAAATGATTGATGACTTGTTGGACCAAAAGACAACAGTTATAAACAATATCTGCATTGTGCTGTCAACAACAGAAACACACAATGGCGATACAACACACATCTGGCTATGGCTAGCCGTTGCCATCATTCAATCGCTCGTTCAATATTCTAACTTTCAAATGCAACAATAACCAAGTATCTGTCTGTGCTATAAGTTAGAACCAACAAAATGGACGATCGTGTTTTATACTCATAAGGACTGCATTGACATTTGGAAAGCGCTAGAGGCTAGAGGTTGCTCTTTTCTGTTTGTGCTTTTGTATGATAGTTCTTTTCTGTCCACTTATTGCTGATTTCTTGCATACACACAAACAAAGAATGTGTATTTCACAAAATATTTAGGTAGGTATATCTGTATAATGAAAAACAATGATGTCTCTTTTCTTACTTGATATTTTTATTATTTAATGATGCTTACTTGGTGGAGGTCTGGCTGCAACTGACTTGAGCTTACTTCTCTTATGGAGATTACAGTTTGCTTTTCAAAAAATAACAGTTATTGCTATCATACGATTTATATACTAGTATAAATGGTAGATCGAATATATACAACATAGAAACATTTGACACTCCGCCCACCTTAAAAACTATTTTTAAATACATTGAAATATTGTAATTTTTATTTTATATAAACATATTAATCAAAATCAAAAAAAAAAAAAAGTAAATTTAGTCTTCGTTAGGAAGAAGTAATGCCAATTTAGATATGTCACGTCTCATAATGCCGGATTTTGTACGTGTTTCGACAACTCGAACAAGGTCATCTTCACCAGGAAACAGCTTCACAACTCGACCCATTAGCCATTTGCTTGCTGGAAGGTTGTTGTCCACAACTAAAACTAGATCGTTTAACTCCATATTGCGTCTCTTCAGGGTCCACCTTGTTCTCTGTTGTAGTTGGTAAAGATATTCACGTTGCCACCTTCGCCAAAATTCTTGCTGGAGACGCTGTGTGTATTGCCAACGAGAAAGAGTATTTATTCTTGCATCACACAAATTCTGTTCAGGTAATGTCATTGTTGGACCACCTGTAAGAAGAAAATTTGGAGTTAATGGTTCTAAACTATCTTTGTCGTCTATAACGGCAGTCAAAGGACGAGAATTTAAGCACATCTCTAGCTGGCAAAGTAGAGTGCTAAGCTCTTCAAAAGTTAGAGATGTTTGTCCCATAACTCGACGCAGGTGAAATTTGGTCGACTTGACGGCGGCTTCCCAAATCCCTCCGAAATGAGGCGCATGTGGAGGAATTAATTCCCAAGAAATTTCCTCTTCAGCTAGATATTTATGAACGGGGTCTGCTGATTCAAATAATTTATAAAGGCCCCTTATTTCACGAGATGCCCCAATAAAATTTGACCCATTGTCACTCAAAATTCGTTTGACAGCACCTCTCCGTGATAAAAACCTTTTTAAAGCAGCAATCGCACCATCTGAAGTTAAATCCGAGACGAGTTCTAAGTGAATTGCTCGCGTTGATAAGCAAATAAAAAGAGCCACATAACATTTTTCATGTTTCGCCCCGCGACCTTTCGACGTTTTAATACTCAAAGGCCCCGCATAATCCACTCCTGTATTAGTAAATGGTTTTGACATTTCTAGGCGTACCTGTGGTAAGTTACCCATTTGTTGCTCCAAAGGCCGAGCATTGTATCGTTGACTCTTAACACACCTCCGAACGAACTTCTTAACAACTCCTTTTAGATGTAGTATCCAATAATTTTGCCTTATAACTCCAAGCATAAGATGTGGGCCCGCGTGTAAATACTTTATATGATAATACCCAACAATTAAAGCTTTCAAATAAGAATCTTTAGGCAGAATTGGCGGATGCTTTTGTTGAAAATCAAACTTTCCCTTTTGGATTCTTCCACCCACCCTTAACAAACCATCATTACCAACGAAAGGATCCAACGATTTTAAATTACTATCCCTTCGTATTGCTTTTGAATTTTTTAACCTATTTAATTCCGATGAAAATTCTGAATTTTGAGTTTCCCTGATCCAAAAACATAACTCTGCTTCCAGCTCCTTTGTTGAAAGTGGTCCATATAATCTCTTTTCCTCATCATCTTGCTTTATTTTCGAATTATAAATGAATCTTCGACACCATGCCGTTATCCGTTTGAGCCTTGTTAGTGAAGAAAAGCGACGAAGAATCGGATTCCCAGGATTATTTGTTTCTAAAGTTGCTAGCGAAAACGTAGACTGCCTTTTCTCCAGATCAGTTTCAGGATTTTTTAGAATAAATTTGTTTTCGATTGCGTCGATATCCCTAAAAAAAATGCAGGTCCCTTCCACCACAAGTCGAATGTGGGTAATATGTTTGGTTGAAGTCCCCTTGATGCACAATCCGCAGGGTTCAGCTTTGAAGGTACATGCCGCCATTGACTCTTAGGAACAGTTTCCAAGATCTCCGATGTCCGATTCCCCACAAATGTTTTCCATTTACACGGATGTTGAGAGAGCCACGCCAAAACTACTTGCGAATCTGTCCATGCATAACAATCAGCATCATCTAAACCCATACCTTTTTTGACAGATCCAATCAATCTTGCTAACAGATGGGCACCACATAGCTCCAATTTTGGTATGCTGATGCGATTAACCGGTGCAACCTTGGTTTTCGATGCAAGCAGAGATACAAAACATTTGTCTTTAGTATGTACGGACATATAAACACATGCCGCGTATGCTCGCTCCGACGCGTCTGAGAAACCGTGTAATTGCTTCCGATGTCCTGCCCTTTCAGTTCTTATCCATCGAGGAATGGAAATGTTTTCCAAGCATCTTAAATTCTGTCTTATAGTCAACCATTTTGTCATCAGTGTAGGTGGAAGCTGATCATCCCAGGATACCCCAGCAATCCACAAATCTTGGATTAAAATCTTTGCCATGATTATTGACGGACTGACCCATCCAAATGGATCGAAAACCCTTGAAATTTCAGATAGAACAACCCTTTTACTACCTATTCTGCACTCGCCTATTGATACTGTTGCGAATTCGCGGATTTTAGGCTGTTCAAGGAAACGATGGCTAGAGAAATTAGCGATGCAAAAAATACACGAGGTTGACTCTTAGGGAAACTTTATTAGACTTCAGAATAAAAATGACAATCGAAAATTAACTGGATCGAAGTGACATGCTTGTCATGACATCGATTGCTTCTCCTGTCAACAACGTTAAAATGGGGCCGTTCATAGATGCGTAACACTCCCCCCTTCTTGAACTGGAGCCGATTCGGTTGAAAGATGTTTCTCGGAAGGCCAGGAGTCAAAGTTGTTGCCATGGTAAATGGTGACCCGATCAATGTGAACGACCTTATACTTAGATCGTGGCGTCTTCTGAATTTTAATGGTGACATCGGTTATAACTTCCATGACACGGTATGGTCCATCCCAGTCCGATTGAAGTTTTGGGGAAACTCGAACTTTCCTCCGAGGATTGTGCAACCACACAAAGGTTCCAACCTGTAATTGAGGAACGTTAGCTTTTAAGTCATACCTACTCTTCATTTTTTCAGTCGAGCGTTGTAGTTCAAATCTTGCTCGATCATGAATCTCTCGAAGTTGGTCGCTTAATTGTTGTGCGAATCCCCGATATGTCTTGGGATTGCGATCAGGTGGTGTTTCGAAAAGTAAGTCTTGAGGCAGTCGCATATTACGTCCGTACATCATTGCAAAAGGCGTTTCTTTGGTTGACTCTTGAATTGACGAACGGTAAGCCATTGCAAATAGGGGAAGAAGGTCATCCCAGTCATCCTGTTTATCGTTAACAAATTTTGCAAGGTATTGGAGTATCGTTCGATTCATCCGCTCTACGAGACCATCTGATTGAGGGTGAAGTGCTGTTGTTCGAGTTTTTCGTATACCCATAATTTCCATGACACTTTGAAAGACCTCCGACTCAAAATTCCGCCCCTGATCCGAATGTAGCTCTGTGGGAACACCATAGCGGCAAAAAACTTCATTGACTAAAGTTTTGGCTACAGAGTCCGTTGTTTGGTCAATGAGTGGAAATACCTCTAGCCACTTAGAAAAATAGTCCATCATCACCAACACATATTTATTTCCTCGCTTTGTTGTAGGTAAGGGTCCCAGAATGTCAATGGCTACTCGTTGAAATGGTTCACCACTCAGATAAGTTTGCAGATGTCCTTGAGTCCTTCTTTGAGGTCCTCGCTTTGCCGCACAAATATCGCATTCCATGCAATAACGCTCTACATCTTTTCTTGCTCCTACCCAATAGAAACGGCTTCTTAATTTCGTGAACGTCTTGTTCGATCCAAAATGTCCTCCCGATACGGTATCGTGATACAACTTAATAATTTCATGAAACAACGACCGCGGAATAATCGGAAGTAAATGGTCTGGCTGTTGTCTTTTAGTTGGTACCCACTTTTTTGATAAAATTCCGTTCTGTAGCATTAAACTCGCAAATTGCGCCCAATAAACTTTAAGCACATTGCACTCACCAGAGATCTCGCTCCATGTAGGCCGATTTCCAGATTTTACCCAGCGAATTACCTGAGCAAGGATGGAATCTGTTTCTTGCGCGTACTGAAGCTTCTGGAGATCTAGATCAGTGTCGACCAGTCGAATGGCAAGCACTGCTTTATTGTCCGCCGTTGACTGCAACCGTTTTTCTTTAGCATCACAGTGATTGCAAATTGTATACGCACATGGTCGCCGGGAAAGCGCATCAGCATTGAGGTGTTTTTTTCCAGCTCGATGTTGCACTCGGAAGTGATATTGCTGAAGGCGCTCCATCCACCGGGCGAGTTGACCTTCTAAGTTCTTGAATGACAACAACCAATTTAATGCGGCATGATCCGTTCGGACTAAAAATGTTCGACCATACAGGTAAACATGGAAGTGTTCTATGGCTTTAATTAATGCCAACAGTTCCTTGCGGGTCGTGCAATAATTGCGTTCTGACTTGTTCAAAGCCCTACTAAAATATGCGATAACTCTTTCTGTTCCGTCCTGCAGTTGAGAAAGCACGGCTCCTAGTCCATAATCACATGCATCGGTATCAAGTATAAGCTCTCCTTCTGCATGAAAATGACCTAGCACCGGGAAAGATGTTAAACCTTTCTTTAACTGATCAAACGCACTCGCACACCGATCTGTCCAGTTAAAGACCACATTTTTCTCAGTCAGCTGATGTAGGGGGCGAGCAATTGCGGCGAAGCCGGGAACAAACTGGCGGTAATACGTACAAAGTCCCACGAAGCTGCGTAGGTCTGTCAAATTCGATGGAGTAGGCCAACTCCGAACCACTTCAATTTTAGCGGGATCTGGAGAGACACCTTTACTGCTCAGCACATGACCCAGGAACTTGACTTCTTTGCGGAATAAATGGCATTTGGACGAATTTAATTTTAAGCCGGAATCTCTTAAGCGGGTGAAAACAGAACGCAAATTAATAAGCATTTGTTCGAAGGTCTTACCGTGAACAAGGATGTCATCCAAGTAGGGTAGGCAAACTTCTAATGGTAGTCCTCTAAGCACGTTCGACATCAGGCGCTCGAAAGTAGCTGGGGCATTGGTCAGACCAAAACTCATCACTTTAAACTGCCACAGACCGTCTCTAGTTACAAATGCAGTTTTCTCCCGATCATCGGGGTGCACCTCTACCTGCCAGTACCCTGATTGGCAGTCGAGGGTGCTATACCAAACCGAACCTGATACCGAGTCCAAAGTGTCGTCTATTCGGGGTAGTGGAAATGAATCTTTGATCGTAGCAGAGTTCAGATGGCGATAATCGACACAGAACCTGGTCGACCCGTCCTTCTTTTTCACCATTACAATGGGAGATGCCCATGGACTGGAACTGGGCTCGATGATACCTCGTCGTAACATGTCTTCAATTATTTGTCGGGATTCTTCCTGTTTTGCAAAAGGAAGTCGACGTGGGGCTTGCTTAATTGGTTTGGCTGATCCAACGTCAATTCGGTGTTGGACTACTTTCGTTCTTCCCAAATCCTCTGAACCCATTGAAAAGATGTCTCGGAATTCCCATAAAAGATCTTTAGCCGCTAGATGTTGTGCCGGCTCGAGATGTTCCAGCGACCGTTCGCATAGTTCCTTCAGACATCCTAACATAGGTGTTTCGTTAGATAAGGACAAATCGACACATTCACCTTCCTCAAAAATGGCCACTGGAGTATCGTCGGATAAAACCACCGAATGGTCAGCAACATTAACAACTCGCACGTACACCACACCACTGCAATTTTTATTTATAGATTTTCCGATCAGCAGTCCTTTCGGCAACCGTGAATTTATCGGAGATACAACGCCTTCTTAGAGGTTATCGAAGCATACGGCGGTCGCAATCATGGTTTCTGATCGGGGTGGAATAACGGGGTCACCAACAACTCTCAGACATGCTGCTCGAGTAGTTTCATCTAGCTGTGTTTTATCAGAACGATTTGTTGCGGGATCATCACTCTCACAGGTCAACGAAATTCGGTGTCCACCGACTATCATCTGATGAGAGGAAAAGTCCAACAGTCCCTTAGTCACTTGAAGAACATCTACACCGAGAATTCCGTGGCAACCAGCGGGAAGGGAAAAATCAACCACTAGTAATTTAACGCGACGCTTAACTCGACCAAGTGTAATGTGTGTACGCCAACAATGAGAACTTTTAAATGAATTGCCGCACAAGGTTTGCAGGTTTACATTGCCAGAGAGGAGACGGGTATTGGGTGGAATGACAGATCGACTCACCAACGTTACCGATGATCCGGTATCTACCAACATTCGACAGGACACGTTGCCGACTATTAAGGGAACAGTAAAACCACTGTGAAGTTTCTGCGAATAAATGTTGTAAATTTGGGGTCGATTGGACGAAATCAGCGTTGACCCCTCGTCGCTGACTGCTGTTCGTTTCCCGACATGTACATTTCATTCTAAGTGCGATTCATTCTGTTGGGCTGTCTGCGGTTGCACCGGTCGGGTAAGGCGTGCTCGCTGCTTATTTCAATCGATCGAGCCTGGTGAATGGTAGATGTTGCAATGCGAGCAGATTCTACCGTTATGGCCCTCGAAACTGCATCGGCAAATGTTTTTGGATCTGTAAGCCTCACATTTTCCTGAATATTTCTATCGTAGATTCCATCAATAAATTGCATAATGGCAATGCGATCCTGAGCACTTGAAGGGCAATCACTAAACACAATTCTTGTAAGTCTCTGTATATCGCTTGCGAATGCACCAAAGTCTTCATTTACCCTCTGCCGCCTGGAACGAAAAGTTGCGTGAGAAACATGTTTTTCTTGGCTTACGAACCTGAGTTGTAAAGCTGAAACCAGTTTATCGTAGTCGGTACGATCAGCCGGCTCCAAGTTTGCAAGCACCGCTACACTTTCTCCACGGAGCAGCGTGGCTAGCGTACGGGCTTTTTGTTGAGGCGTCCATCCATTCGATTCGGCAATGATGTCAAATTGTAAATGATAATCTCGCCAACGTGTTGTGCTGCTATCAAATGGCGGTGGAAAAAGATTACACAGGTTTGGTGATAAGGGGGGAGTAACAGATTGCTGGCAAACTTGATCCTGGTTCTCTTTTGGTATTTGTGTGTGATTCGATGCGCTTCGATTTTCGGGAGTGGAGCAATCAAAGACTTTATTTGCAAAAGTTGTTCCACTCATTGTTTTTAGCTCCTCTGATTGTCGCTGCTGCTCGTGTGCAATTTTTGTTATAGCAGCATTTTGCTGCTCGACGTCATTGCACAAGAGGTTAAGTTTGGTGAGCATTTTCTCGATATTTTCTGTTAGAACTTCTGCCATATCGACTTGAGCATCCCACTTCTGACACCAGTGTTGCGAATTCGCGGATTTTAGGCTGTTCAAGGAAACGATGGCTAAAGAAATTAGCGATGCAAAAAATACACGAGGTTGACTCTTAGGGAAACTTTATTAGACTTCAGAATAAAAATGACAATCGAAAATTAACTGGATCGAAGTGACATGCTTGTCATGACATCGATTGCTTCTCCTGTCAACAACGTTAAAATGGGGCCGTTCATAGATGCGTAACAATACTCTGAAGAAGAAAATATCCTTCGATGGATTCCAATAGAGACCAAGAGTTTTTACTGCCATATCTTCAGAAAGACTTAAAGCTGACATTTCTAAGCAATGCTCTGGAATGTGCTTCAAGAACTCAGCAGAGTTAGACGCCCACTTTCAGAGATCAAATCCTCCCTTAGCTAGTAACTCGCATAAATCAGTTTTGACACCCAACGCTTCTTCAATCGTATCGCATCCTCCCATAAAATCGTCCACATAAAAATTGTTCAATAGATTTTCTGCTCCTACATGATGTTGAGCCTGTTCATCTAAAGCTAGTTGCTTTAAGGTCCTTATGGCTAAAAACGGAGCAGATGTCGTCCCATATGTTACCGTTTGAAGGTTGTATTCCTTGGCCAACCCGCTTCCAGATTGTTTCCACAGTATCCTTTGGAAATGTACATCTTCAGGATGCATCAACACCTGTCGATACATTTTAGCAATGTCTGCAGTATAGGCAATCCGATGCATTCGAAACCGACCCAGAATCTCGACAAGATCAGATTGTATTTTAGGTCCATTTAGAAGAATACTATTGAGAGACTGTCCCGATGTGCTTGCAGCAGAGGCATCAAATACTACTCTGAGCTTAGTAGTTGAGCTATCTAATTTAAATACCGCGTGATGTGGCATGTAAAAAGACTCTTCTTCTTTCATTTCCCTATCTCTCCAACTTGCTTCCACCATATGGCCCAACGATAGATATTCCTCGATAAATTTTGAATACTCTCTTTTCAATACACTGTCGGTTTGAAATCGCCTTTCCAACATACCAAATCTGCGAGCTGCCATATTTTTAGAATTCCCTAACCTTTCGGTTAATTGTTTAAATGGCAGTCTTACCATATAACGACCATTAGATAGACGAGTGTGAGTTGCTACAAAATGATCCTCGCAACTCTGTTCTTCCTCAGTATACATATTCCTATCACTTATATTTTCAACTTCCCAAAACTGTCTAAGCGTTCTGTCAATATCCAAACAAGTTGTCAATGTAATGTTTCCAATCCCTCCATGATTAGTTTGTGGGTTACCCGAAATAATCCAGCCAAAGATAGTTTCTAGTGCTAATGATGATTTACTATCTGATTCCCTTTTTTGCACGCCCATGATGCGGAAGAAATCTATGCAATGAAGGTTTCTGAATACTTCGTGATCCAATCGTACAGACTTCATAGATTCTCCTGTCAATGAATTCAAGAAGCTCTTTGAATGTTGGACTCTTCTTTTGAGCACTTTCTCGCCTCCATAGTTGTTGAGAAAATTTATCTAATTTTGACGACACCACAAATACCAGCCAGCAGTCCCAATAATCCGTTGGGATTTTCATTGCTTTCAAAGCCCCTACAGAGTCACTAACTGATGACTTCAAAGCCCTAAGTCCTTCCTCTGATACATGATTCAATCCTGGTTGATCCATTATAGTTTTAAGGTGTTCCTCAACAATAAAGTTTTCCTTACTATATGTTGCCACTAACTGTTCGTATGCTGGTATGTAATTGGCTTCTGTGATATCAAAACTATTTATAACCGCTGCAGCATCATGAGATAAAGAGCTTTTCAAATAATAAAATTTCTGTGTATTACCATTGTATATGAAGCTTATAGTAGTATCATCACGGCAATTTTTTTATTTCTGTCTCCAGCCGCCTAGGGGGAGATCGATCGTTTCTCACGAGAGAAGAAACATTTGTTCACTCTTTCTGAATAGAGTAAATAATATTATAATGAGTGTGTTTATGAGTGACTTGAAGAGTGCAAACAAGAACAAACCGGTTTTGGCGTACTCGCACCAAACTAAATAAGATAATGAGCAATATACAGAGGTGAGGTGATAACTTCAACATGCTTTTCCTCGTCTCCAAAGAGGTAGCATATTAGACGCACTTTAGAACTAAAAAATACAATATGTAAAATAAGTTTAACATAAATATGAGAAAACGTAACAATGTTTATGTATAAACGGGGTAAAAAAACAGAAAACATATCGATAATTCAATAAACAAACAAAAATTAAAAAAAAAAAACGAAAGTGGGGATCTTAGTTCCTCGCACTTTTAACTCCACAGAAATCCTTATTGAATTTTCTTATAGAAAATAAATTTTCCGCAACATCAGTATTTAGATGTACAAGGAGAAGAAACTGCTAGTCATTTTTGAGTTTTTCCCATATTAATTCTATGGCCAGCAACGTTTGCATAAGACCACCAAAGCAATGTGGCTTTTTCATTTTACCAGTAGACTCCCATAATGAGATCCACTCCCTAGCTGTTTTGATGGACTGTAGAGTTTCACTATATGCTGAAACAGGTCGACGATCAGGATTGGATGTGTAAAGACTGTAGCTATTTAAGTTATCAAAAAGATTATTCATCTTAATAGCAAAATGTGCCGTCGAGGCAGCGATTTTTTTATCTGTGTCGGTTTGAAAACAATTTGATGAGATAGCGTTGAAAATTCCAGCAGCTGAAAACCTGTGTAGCCAGTTTGACTGATCATTCTTCAAAACTGTTTGGATTTATATGACTCTTCGTTAGTTTGAAGCATACTTGAAAGATATTCTTGGAATCTTCTTCAAACAGTTTGACAAGTGTTCCCCAAGAAACGATATCATCAGCTATGCGAATATTATTTTTTGACAAGCAACTTCGCACGCTTTTGAATAAATGCGGGTAGGTAGTCATATAAAAAAAATATTACCTGGTCCGAGATTTAAAAAAACGGCTTATTTTCTGCTGCTCCCAGTAATTTACATGCTTTTCTATTGTTACTGTCCGAAATTTGAAGGAATCGATGTCAATGTGAATAATAATGCTTTTCCGTTATCGGCCAAAACTGAAAATTCCGTTTAGTGATATTTGGGCCAAAACTAATTATGTGTAATTGTTTCAAGCTGTAATAGTAGTATATATATTAAATTTCATTCAATTTGACATGGTAGTTTGCGAGAAATTAACAATTTTCTTTATATGGCCTAAATGGCAAAATCCGTTATATGGATTTTCTCGAAAAAACTGGGTATGCAGTTTTGTTGGAACTAATATGCTTATAGTATATTTAAAGTTTAATCAAAATCGTTAGAGCCGTTTTCGAGAAAATTGAGGTTATGTGTAATTTTTATATGGCAGGTACCGTTATTAACATGGCTAAAAGCAAACAAAAAAAATGACCTAGAATTATGACTAAAATAAGCATGGATACGAAGTTTGAAGAAAATCGGTCTAGCCGTTTAGGCTGGGGAGACCATTACGGACAGACGGACCGACGGACGGAATTCCAAAAACCACTTTTTTAGGCTCCGCTATCATCATAATGTTAGAATCAATCAAAATCTCGAGGTCGAAAATTTTCACGAAAACAATATCTTTCTCTTTGTAAGAGAAAGTTAAAAATTGGCGCGAATATAGAAAAAAGTGATTGTGAATTGAAAATTGGCACATACTTTCAGTGGTATTTATATAAATTCGAACAGATTTTTGGTAGCAAAGCAAATTATGTGATGTTTTCGTTTTTTAAAACATATTTTGATGATAAATACCTATTTAAAATAGCTGCACCACAAATTGTATCGGATTTTATAAAAGTGTATTTGTGTACTGAAGCTATGGCGATTGTATCGAAAACAGTACAATTGTATCGACTTTTGCAACCCTGCTGCATTATTCATTCAGGCTCAAATTTTAATACATTGAGTAGATTAACAAAAAAATACGAAAATAAAATTTGAATCTGAGTAAAGTATGAAACAAGACATGTACAACATCCCTCAGCAAATGGCTTTTCAGCACTGCGATTGAGATATGAAATGCAATTGCTTTTGCTCATACCGGGGGTTGGTATGGCACACCAGTGATGAAAAATGGCTTTTCAGCAATGTATTGAAATTTGAAAACAAATGTACAAATGTACTACCGCAAGAATTTACACCCAAAAGTGCTCTAAGAATAGCCAGTTCAACTGCTGGAAAATAAACTTAGAAGGACACACTTAAATTCTAAACAGATACCTGGGCTGTATCTTCTGATAGTACTTTTCGTCTCCCTGAGCACAGCAGTGTCTTCCAGGATGAGATATTGGTACTAGCAGAGCCAGCCAAAGCGACCTCAATGCCACCACCAGATAATATCACCATATTCATTGACAGCCATGCTACATTAAAAGCAATCTCTGCTGTCGAAATAAAATCTAAGATTGTGAAGCGTTGTCGTGAAGAGATAAAGGTTCTTGGTGTCACACATAATGTTAAGCTCTGCCTCCAGCATTGATCAGCCAGATGAGTCTATCAAAGTACCACTATGTGACCTCAAATCACGGGTGGGACAGAAAACACAGAAAACATCCAAAGGATGTGCCCTGAGTATGACAAAGCTACTTCAAAGAAACAGGAAATCTGTTTCGACACTAGTAGAAAGTCGTCGCCTTAGTGACAAAAGAACGTAACTACATTTGTTTTTCGATTTTGGGCTGGGTATGCAGCCTTACTTAAAATATTGAATTTCTATATTGTGACGAAAAATTGTGCATCTAAGTGAAGTAGAATAGAAGTTAGCACTTTACAAAAGTATTCATGAAACTCATAAAAATGAAAAATCGCAAAAAATCGATAATTTTTAAATATTGACACACGTTTTTGTGTCACTATGCTACAAATTGCCACGACTTCTAGATGATGACCTTTGTAGAGGGTGCGGTGATAAAGAAAAATACTAGGATACCCTCCACTTTCTGTGCCACTGCCTTGTTCTCAGCCAATTAAGAATGAGACCCTTACCTTTTGAGGTTTGCAACAATATCTGGATGGCTGGAAAGGTACTAACAAAAACGGCATCTTAATGGGTCTTTACATTGCACATACTTAAATAGGAAGGCAATTGGGAAGTTCCATGTATTTTTAAATTTTTATAAGATATAGTTTTTCTTATAAAGCATCAAATAGCTGATCAACTGTATATAGGCAAAACAATGGCACTAATATAGAAAGTGATTTTGAACTGACAAAAAATGGGTACGTTTAGTGAAATTGATATAAACTCGAACGGATTTTTCCTAACAAAGCAAATTATGTGATGTTTTGAGTTTCTAAAACATATTTTGATGAAAAAAAACCTATTAAAATAGGTGCAGCAATTATTGTATCGAATTTTATAAAAATGTATTTGTGTACTGCGGCAATGCCGATTGTATCAAAAACAGTACAATTGTATCGACTTTTGCAACCCTGTGGCACACTCGCAATTCGCATATCGCATTGCAACAAAGTAACTCACTTAGCTTTCGTATTTGACAAAATGAGCGAGAAAGAAATAGTATATTGGCATGCGATTGGTTTAATTTTAGAGTAGAACTGTGTAAATTATGTGAGTGGATCTCCATTAAATCTAATAAAGAGAGCGTAAAATTTTCAGCCCTCTTTGGGCTAGTAGTATCTCGCGCCGATAGAGGCACCACCATCGATTTGCCAAAGTGATAGTACTATTAGTTTCATATACAATGGTATTACTCAATTTGGGATTATTATGAATGAGTGACACATACATATCATGAAAACTAGGCCAATTTTTGAATTTACCATCAAATGTTTGTAGTTTAATCGGCGTAAGCTTAATTTCCGAATGGGGGTAAGATATCGCGGAAGCTACAGATGTCTGCACAGGAGCTTGAATGGAAATATGTTCACCATCATCTATTCGCTGCGCAACCTCTTGTGCAACATCAGGTGATTGGAACACCGCTGACTGCGCTGCACCAATTTGAGAAGCTTGTTGTTGTGACCGTGAAACAAGCTCACCGAGTGCAGCTTGATGATCCATTAGAACCCCGAGTGCTGAATTGATCTTGTCTATCGAACTTTCTTGAACAATTACTTCATTGTTATTTTCTGACCCTTTTTGAACGGTTAATGCTTTTAACAAAGATTTCCCCTTAGCCCTCGCTTGATAATATTTTCCCTCTATATCATCCCTTTGACCATCACTTTCAGCTTTGAGTTCATCCTCGTCCGTAATTAATCCTTCTATCCAAAACTGAACATCATTGAACTCTTTAAAATAATCTGACAGCTTTTCTAACCTCTCCTCAATCAACTCTTTTAAACATGGGTCATCCCCAGGAGCATCATTAATAAAATTACAACCACGTGTTAATTGCCCTTTAATTGTAGCTCTTTTTCGTTTTAATTCTTCGATCGACATCGTAAATACAACTATGTATATATATTTATATATTTATAGAATGAATTTACTTGGGTTCCAGAATACTTATTATGTTAGTTCAATGAAGGATTTGTCCATCAGCCGTGTGCAACAGCAACAAGAGAAGCACAATCTCGTCAACCATCAAAATCCGTAACCGAATACACGTGTGTACTGTGTAGTCCGCTATTTTCCAATCACAGCAATTATTAAAGCAATTCAATTTTGCATTTACCAAAATCTGTCTCTATTTTTTTTTTGTTCAACTTAGCAGCACAGTTATAACACTTGTCTCTATGTACTCAACGACGCGACGCACGTTTGGAATAGCACTTATTATTGTCACCCGATGCTCATACAAATTTCCCGTTGCTGAGCATAATCCATATAACAACTTTTGTCTGTTAACTAATTTACCGATTAGCTTTCCCGATCACCGATTTAATTTAATTCAAATGCTTAGAATTACCCGGAATTTAACGCTTTTCTTTTAATTGTACACTGGACTGTATATACCTATTAATATCTGGCGCGATTAGGACCAAAATGTATAATGAAAAACAATGATGTCTCTTTTCTTACTTGATATTTTTATTATTTAATGATGCTTACTTGGTGGAGGTCTGGCTGCAACTGACTTGAGCTTACTTCTCTTATGGAGATTACAGTTTGCTTTTCAAAAAATAACAGTTATTGCTATCATACGATTTATATACTAGTATAAATGGTAGATCGAATATATACAACATAGAATAATTTGACAATATCATCGATATGTTTTCTTTCTATTTTGTGTTCTATAGTTTTGCTTGAGTGGCCCTATTTAGTCGCAACATTGCAATAACTTTAAAATTTAAGACATCACTGCATACGATTTGTTTCTTAGAAATAATCTTTTCAATGTCATCTTCTTACGTGGGCGCATATAAGTTTTGACGAATTCGCCTTTGATGCGGATTGTTCCAAAGCGTTCGCTAATGTCCTCCAATCATAAGACTTCTAGTCTCTCGCTTATAACAAATCCACATGCAAATATTCGCTGTTTCTGAATACTATATAGCATGGCCGTAGTAGAGTTTTTCAATACCCTGTTGCCCGGCCTATCCCATCGTATTTCCTGAATGGCTGTAACGTCTGCCTTGTAGCAGCTTTGGGCTTCCGCTGGTTGTTCGGCTGCAGCATTCCTGTTAAGCGTTCTTTCTAACATTCCAAATCCAGATGCAAATGTCATTGCCTTTATATTGATAGTCAACGGTTAAACATTGTTCCCAATACATACACATATACATTAAAAACACATCTTCACAGTTTTTGATTTTCCTATTTATTTACCGGGCAAATATGTGTCATCCTTGCATAAAAGAAGGAGCTCTCAATTAACACTTAATTGCCTTTGAGAAATGTACAGGATTTATTAACAAATTCACACCAGAGCTTAAAAGTAAAGAAGATTAAAGATTTTATGTAAATCAGTGAGGTAATTTCCGTAAGCCGTTAACGTACACTCGTAATTCCCCTTCCCCAATTTATGATCCCATTTCCGATAAAATGTGTGCGCTACCTTTACATCAGCGTCCCTCCCAGAACAGACCTTCACATATCACCCGTATTCAACTAAATCGTTCACTCCGTTCCATGTCCAAATCACCGATCAGCCACAGCATCATTTCAATCAGCATACCCGCACACCATCACACATCGCCCTCCAGCCAGAAGATATCATCAATTTCAGCACATAATTGTAGCAGGAAAGGAATTAAAGGAAAAGCGAGACAACAGCAACACAAACAGAAAAAAAAACTACGAACCTCAAACAGAAAACAGGAAGTGAAATCCTTTTAAGCCAATAAGCGATTTATTTTTAATTACAGCCGATAAATTCCCCAACCGGAATCTTTCACAGCAATCGATTGCAGAGTGAACTTTTACGGAATCATTGTGAATGTGTGTATGTGTGCATTATCTACCCACCACAAAACCATAGCCGCCACCACGCCTGCCTTTTAGCAAGCCGCATAAAACATTGTGTATCGTCATTATCCTTTGGCAGTAACTTTACTGCCAAGCGGAAATGACTGCTGCTACAGGACTGAGTGAGATTTCCTTCTCCTCCTTGGCTGAATTTTGCTCAAGTTTTTTAAGCATCTTAATTTCCGCTTTAGAAATTTATACCCCCCGTCGTTAGGGGGGTGGAGACATTTTTTTCCCCTACATTCTTACAACAACTTTGATTGTAATGTAAATTTTATCCTGCTGATGTCGTCAACTCTCCTCGGGCTTATTATGTCATTTCGGTGGTGGTGGCGGGTAGGCGTAAGTACACCACCTCATTGTATTGCATCTGAATGGTTAAACATTAGCATTATGCGTGGGTCACGCCACACTATACTAATTTGCATTCGACTGTCGTGCATGCAACTTACACCCATCCCCGACACTTGTACAGCAATTGAGTCTTTTAGTCCTTTGCGGGCAGCCTTGACGTCGTAATGTGAGCTGGCTTGTTGTACCGCGCGCTCGTTATGTGACACTTAGACGTCGTCGTTTCACCTATGCACATACTCGTTTTTTTTTTTTTTGCAACTTCCACCTTCGTCCTTCCGTTTGTAATACCTTTTCATTTGCAGGATGGTGTTGTAGCCCATTGAGGGGACACTTACATGCATACTCGCAGTCGTATTCGTACTAGCATCTAACGCTGGCAACTGAGTGTTGCATTAATGGGTTGCAATATGAATATTAATGAGTTGTGTGTTATATAGAGTTACTTTTCGTCCTGACATAAATATTCCATTATAGCGACATTCAGGCTCTAAAAGGGATAAAATTGTTGCGCGTACTGTGCTCCTTCCCTCACCATGTTGTCGTCACATCGTCGTCATTGCTGGAGGAAGGGGCTGTTTAAGGCAGACTTCAACCTACAACTATACCGCACGAAGGACGACGTGGATAGATCCTGAATGGAATGATGGATACGTATAAGTTGTATGTTATGTACGTCTGACATGCTAACGCGGGCTGGGATATATGCCTATCTATATCATCCTTCAGAGGTGTTTTCATTTTTGTCCTGCTTCGTTTCGTTTTCTTATAGAACTCACTGCATCGGACAAACCAATCCGTGCACTGGTTGGCGAGTGGCAACACTGAGCTGGCAGTTGGCTTTGGCTAGGCCACCTATTTTAGAACTCGAATAAAAATGTAACATGAGCGCAGTGCAGGAGTAGGAGAAGCGTGCCACCTGTCCACCACGAACGACTGGCGCTTGGTTTGTTTAGTTTTCATGCCTTTTGCAGAAAGGATGCTGCTACTAATTAAATGCAAGCAACCTGGAAAGCACGGAACGTGTTCTTTCGATTTATATTTTGTTTTCGTATGCAACTCGGGTTGGATAGAATTTTTAAAACGCTATTATATGCGGTGATGGCTGCCATGGTGGAAGCACTGAGTGAATATGCGAGCGATCCAATTCCAATGCTAACCAAGTGCATTTAGATGGAACGAGGCGAAACCACAAAATGGCAAAAAGAGAACCTAGATTTACGTAAATTAGGTAAGAAAAGGGTTGAAGGTTTTTTTGTCTGGTTCTAGTTTTTTTTATTAGATACGAATACGAAACAAGAAATGAAGGATGGCGTGGCTTTGCATTACTATGATGCAGTAAGAATGCAGACGTAAATCGCTGGGAAGGCATATAGCTTTCGGAGAGTATACCTATATCTTAGATAAGACCTTTGGATGCCGAAAGTAATGTCCAGAGATGCTTACTGATATTTTTTTAAATCTGCTTTTTAAAAGCTAGAGATTTTAAATTTTGATCCTTGCAGGGACTTCTGATCTTGCTGTTGACGACCATCCAGATGGGTGGATACCCTTTCAGGTGCTTCCATGGATGGTGGATTGGGAAAGAGGCGGTAATGCAATGAATGAAATGTAATGACTTGGGAAATCGTGTCAATCGTGCTAAAAGCGGTGAAAGAGGTAATTGCAGTAAAAGCCTTAAAGGCTTTAAAGGCTCATCCCGAACAAATTCAATACAATCTTCTAATCCAACATATGTATATCATATTTCTCGACAGCAATGACATCAAGCAAGGAATGTTCTTTTATCATGGCCAAGATCGCCGGAATGATCATGTGCCATTTCGAACAGAAGGGCTTCAAATCAGTCAAGGATTGCCAACGATTTTTTCCGAGTATGTAACTGGAACCAAAGATTATGAATTCTATACAGATGACGAACTCCATATAAGAAAAATTGTTCTATGGCGGGTCGTGCTGGCACAGCTCTTGTTTTTCATGTGTTTTCATGCACCATGAAGCTACTGAGCAAAAGTTTCTGTTTTTTGTTCTCAATGCGTCATCTGTGTCGAATTCATAATCTTTGCTGGAACGTACGCATGCTCTACACTAAGGGTGATAGAAAAAAAATTTCAATCTGTCCCCATGCGGTACAGAAATGACGTTAACATGATCCCGGAACTCCGCTGGACAAGATCAGCAATAAAGAAACGAAAATCATGCGACATCTATTACACCTGAAACGCAAGGCTGCAAATATAAGGATGCGGATTCGTTGGAGCCAATTTAAATCAAGAATAATACACTTTAAGCCGGTTAGTGACCGGCTGGTTATGATTTGCATCAGAGCAACGTTTTGCAATAGCAGCCTCATGTGCACAGACCAAAAATTTCTTTTTCATAAGTTCTTCAGTCTCATCGTTAGGGGATGAGACTGAAGAACTTATGAAAAAGAAATTTTTGGACCTCATTGACCTTGCTAACTAGCCTGTCCGGACTTCAATGCAAAAATCGGTAAGGAAAACATCTTCGGCGGGTTAGTTGGGAATCACAGCCTCCACGAAACGACAAACTTAGCTACAACATGTAATACTGTTATCGAATCCACAAAGCAACTTGGCGATCTCCATCGACTTTAAGTAGGTTAGTGACAAGGTTAGGTAAGGTTGGTGGGTTGATGAGGCAGACGGTGTGTGTCTTCCCTCATCGCACTCAGGTCAATATAGATCCCTTGTAATGCCCATTGGGGGTCCACTTGTGTGGTTGGTTCGTTCATTGTCCCGTTACTGTCCATTGTTGTTAGCCTCTTTCCAGCCATCCAGATGTTGTTGCAAACCTGAAAAGATTAGGGAAAGGGATTTCGGATAGATCCGTGAGGTCATGGAAAAATTATTTTCCTAAGGTTCTCATTCTTAATTGGCTGAGGCCTGGGCAGTGGCACAGAAAGTGGAGGGTATCCTCGTGTATTTCTTCATCACCGCAGCCTCTACAGAGGTCATCATCTATAAGATGCATTTACAGTTTGTGGCTTTTTAGTAAGTTGTGTCCAGTAAGAATACCAACTAAAGTAGAGACAGATTTCCTGTTTCTACGAAGTAGTTTATGGGTTCTGGCTTTGTCATACTCAGGCCACATCCTTTTAGAAGTTTCACAGATGGGAAGGGAGTTCCACCTGTTTTTGGCAGTGATCAGTGTTTTCTGTCCCACCCGAGTTAGTGACAAAGACGTAGCCGCAATCACCATAGGAAACCAGCCACCTCTCAAAAGATGTGCGTGGTATGATGATATTTGCCAGTGCCAAAAGGAGATAGCAGAGAAGGCACATCAAGGCGCTACAAACTGAACCAAGAGAAGCAAAGAGAAGAAAATCCTGTGTAGAACAAAAATAGAACACGCATCCTTCCACCTCAGCGAAATCAAAGAGTCTCGGCGACAAGAAGAACATCCGGTTATTCGACATGAAACCTTGTCGCTTAGCACAAGAGGACACAGATAGTGCGTAGGGCAGGAGTACAAACGTAAGGCACTATCTTCAACAAATTTTCCCAGCTACTGGGGTACCCATTCGACATCGATATCATTGGTTATTCACATCGTGCTCTTGTGAAAGGATTTGCGCTAATTGAGGAAGAGGCGCAACGCGTTGGTCTTGTAGTTAACGGAGGCACGCAAGCGCTTGCGGGCAAGTATTGTTTCAAACCGTGTAAGTTTTGCTTGAAGCAAGCATTTTACTTACTGCGAGCACTTTCCTTGCTAGGTGTGACGGCACCTTAATCCTAGGAGTTCCATTTTACAGTGACTAGTGCCCGACATTAAGCAGGAAAGCGGGTCAAAGTTAGGCACTTTCGAAAGTATAATTCTTCGTCGTATCTTTATGAGCTGTAGCAAGACGTGGAAGTAGCACAAAAACACTACACTAGGTTAGGTTAGGTTAGGATAGGTAGCGGAACACGTGCACACTTAGACCAAGAAGGTCCGTTGTGGTACCACAAGGATCAAACATCTTTTCCTATGAGTCGTCTGCCTAGTTGAACCAACCCGAGCTACAAATAAAACGGCGGAGGTTCCTAATGTCAATGTAAATCAGGTCACCTAGGTTATCGAAGAAGTAGTCTCCCAGGTGG
Source organism: Rhingia campestris (assembly GCA_932526625.1). Lineage (NCBI taxonomy): Eukaryota > Metazoa > Arthropoda > Insecta > Diptera > Syrphidae > Rhingia > Rhingia campestris. Next base: position 148,346,619 of record OW052183.1, read on the forward strand.
AGTCTTCTATTGTTGGAAAGCGCTGGACATGAACAGAGAAGATCAGTGATACTTTCTTCCACCTCCACTTCCATGCAGCTTCTGCAGAAGTAGTTGCTATAAAGGCCAAGTCTTTTAGCATGTAGGCCTATGGGACAGTGTCCTGTAAGGACACCAATGATGGTGCTGATGGTGGATCTGTTCAGCATTATTAAACTGAGGGAGCGTTTCCGGCTATATATGGTCCAGATTTACCAGGATATAAGACACGTTGAGCCGTTTGTCCATCTACAATTAGCTTCTAGTTTAAGGGTTGATTTACAAGTAGCTCGGGGCATGTCTAACTTTTCTACATGTGGTAGAATATCAAGCGTGGTACCCCTTCTGGCAAGCTCGTCCGCCCTACAATTCCCTGGGATATCACTGTGCCCCGTCACCCAAAATAGGTGAATAGTACATAGCTCTGCCAAGTCGGCATTCGTGAGCTGATTTTGAAGTGAATGTGGCAGATCTCAAGGATTTGATTGCCGCTTGGCTGTCACTGAAGATGCTAATATTCTTCATGGATATTATATTACACCTCAGCCAGAACAGGGCTTCTTTGATTGAAATGATTTTCGCCTGGAAAACGCTAGAATGATTGGGGAGGCGATTGGATATGCTCAGGTTGAGCATCTCGGAGAAGACACCTCCACCTACCCCCGCTTCAGATTTCGACCCATCTGTGTAGATGTGAATCGAGTTGTCCAATCCTACCGAGCCTTGTTCCCAATCAAGTCGGCTGGGAATTGTCGACTGGAAGTTACGATCGAAGCTGAGTTGGGTAGTGATGAGGTCGGTGTTTTCTTTAAAGTTTAGATGATTTAATATCTTTGTGTGTACACCCTGACTGGGTGTCCATTGTGACGAGGCTCTTAGTCGCACAGCTGCACAAGCTGCTGTCCGTTTGCCGAACACTACACTAAGAACACGTAGAACATAATAGTACGGTCACATGGAGAGAAAAAAATAATAATGCTCCAGCCTCTAGTTTCTAGCCTACAAGGAAGACCCTCTGGTCTAAAGATAAAGCGATCGCAGATGCCATAGTGGCTGGACGGAATGACTGAAAGCAACGTGGCCAAGATCGAAGAGGACGGAAGGTTGCCTTTTCTCAAGCAGAATCCTCAAGCCCGTAAATTAAAGTACCCTTAATTTTTTTTTGGGGAAAGTTTCTCTGAATTGTGTTGGATATTTTATTGTAAATAAAGCTGAAGGATCATTTTTTTTAAAAGCCTTCGTATATTACAGCAACGTTACTTCCCTTGACAACCTCTAGATTTTATTTATTTATTTATTTGATCTACCATATTCGTATATATTAACAGATTATTTTGACTTAATAATGAAAATAGTTTAATCCTGAAAAAAAGATTAATTAAACTTAAAAAAAAAACTTCAAAGTGAAGAAAAAAATATATATTTAATAAAAACTCTATAATCATAGAGAAAAAATAAAAAAAAAATAAAAACCTTTTCTAAGAGTATAGACTTAGCGAAGGATTGTTAGTATTTGGGATGTGAAATTGTTAAATTAGTGAAAAGATATGGAAAGATATTTTTTTCTTATACTGTTGACCGAAATCCATTTCATCTGTTGCGGCCAATCGAATGGCTTCTTAATAAAGTTTGGCATTCGATGGTGGTGGTATTTTATTTCGTTTCCCATCGAAGTCAATTGGCATAAGTTCGTCTTCAGACCTGGTATTCTTCCTAGCTTTGCGTTAAAATCTCCCAGCAATAATTTTACATCATAATTCGGTAGTAACGGGTGATCCAAGTAGAGATACTTTTTTCAATAGCCTTTTTTGACAGATCACGTGTTAGTCGTGTCATGCTGTCATGTTATTTTTGTTTAGTATTGTTTGGCATTTCATAATGGAAAGACTTACGCGTGAACAGCGTTAACAAATTGTTCAACTTTATTATGAAAATTCACGTTCTGTGAGGAATGTGTTTCGTGCAATTAGCTCAACTTATGGTCAACATAATCGGCCTACTGAGCGTACTATTCGCAACACCATCACCCATTTTGAGACCCAGCATTCATTATTGGATAATATTCGACCGAATAGACCACGTCCAGCACGCTGTGAAGAAAATATAGCGGCCGTAGCTGAGAGTGTACACGAAGACCGTAGAGAGTCGATTCGGTGCCGTCGCAGCAACTCGGACTGACGTATGGAACGACTTGGCGCATTTTACGTCAAGATCTTAAATTGAAAGCGTACAAAATACAGGTTGTGCAACAACTGAAGCCGCTCGACCTTCACAAGCGACATCGCTTCGCTCTATGGGCTCTTGAAAAGTTCCAAGAAGATCCGACGTTTTCGAGGCAAATTTTGTTTAGCGATGAGGCCCATTTCTGGCTCAATGGGTATGTAACCAAACAAAATTGCCGCATTTGGGACGAAAAGCAACCTGAAGAGATTGAAGAACTGCCACTTCATCCAGAAAAAACAACGGTTTGGTGTGGTTTGTGGGCCGGTGGAATCATCGGTCCATATTTCTTTAAAAATTATGCCGGTGCGAACGTAACCGTCAATGGCGACCGTTATCGTGCCATGATAACCGACTATTTGATGCCTGAAATTGAAGCTCGTGATCTCGGCGACATTTGGTTTCAGCAAGATGGCGCCACTTCCCACACATCGCATCAATCAATGGACTTATTGAGAGAACATTTCGGTGAGCACATAATTTCACGTGTTGGGCCGGTCGATTGGCCACCAAGATCGTGTGATATCACACCGTTAGACTTTTTCCTGTGGGGATATGTAAAGTCAAAAGCTTATGCCGACAAACCCGCTTCGATTCAGGCCTTGGAGGAAAACATCACGCGTGTCATTCGCCAGTTACCAGTCGAAATGCTCGAACGAGTGATCGAAAATTGGACTCAACGGATGGACCATCTGCGACGTAGCAACGGCCAACATTTGATAGACATAATCTTCAAAAAATAAATGCCAAGGAATGTTCTTTCAAATGATAATAAACATTCTCCATTAAATTTGAATTTTCTGTGTTTTTTTCTTTAAAAAAGTAGGGAACCTCGAAATGGATCACCCTTTATAAGACTCTTGTGTATGTCTGTTGCTTGTGACAGATCTCCATATGAATAATCCTGTTCACTATAACACGCACCGTAGTAAAGTTATGACGTGTGGATCCTCCTTTTGCCCGGCGCATCCTATATTTTTTTTTAACATGATTACTGAGTTTACCCAAAGCACAATGTGCAACCAGTAGTGCAGGTTAGAATTTGTAAGATTTCTTTAGGAAAAGAACCCGTCAGTATGCACTACAGTATTGAGCGATCCAGTTGGCCTTTATTTATCCGCAACTATTAAGGGTTTAGACTAGCCATTTCATTTCATTTCGTTCTTCTGTTGACTCTCTGCTCTTGAATTTTGACTCTATCTTGAGAGTTCTTCCGCAGCCGTCTGGAAAGAAGAAAAGGTACCTTAGTCACTTTCAAAGCCTTGTTTGGTATACCATCGATTCCCGGTGTCTTATCGTCGCAGCTATTCTTGCATTCTGTAAATAGTTTATTCCATGTGACTCTTTCAATGCCTTTTGTCTTGCTGTCATCTGCTACCAAGACTTTACGATCTTTCAAAACCCAATCTACGGTCAAGGTACTAGGCACCCAGTGATCGCCACGTGGAGGCTAAGTGTTTTCATATAATCACATTTCGGACAATTTGAATCATTTCACGAAACAATTTATTAGAAGCAAATTTTAGTCGTCCACACTGTGCACTTTATAGCCTACTAGAGGGGCTGAACCATCTCAAAGCCAAAACTTTGTGTTTGAGTCTGTTGGAAAATGATCTTAATCAACTATCATCACTATGAGCCATAGATTGGCAATCACAATACAACTCACCCTATATTTAAATTTATTGCCTTTAATATTGTTTAGAATTAACTGTCTCTCTCTCTTATTGAATTTCGCAAATGTTAGACAAATTCACCACACTTGTTTCTTACTCTCTAACGTTACATTTTTTCGTCTTATCGATAACAGTCAGTTAGTTTTTTATAGTCAGTCTTTCTTCAACAGCCAACGAGTTCGGTTGGCTTATGTCAGAGATAATGCTGTATTTTTTTGAATAATAAATTAAACATTAAACACTTAAACACTTTAAACACATATCATACATTCATACACAACACATCTTATTTTAAAATCACACAAAATACACAATTACACATCATTCACACAGGAGAAGGAAGCGGAATCACAAAAACGGTTGTATTACATTCAAACAATCACACATATGTATATCACATAACATTTACACATTGAACAATAAGACAATCCTCATTTAAATCCTAAACATAATTTTGGTCCTTCAAGTCCGGATTTGCCGGAATCATTTAAACATATGAATCAAACGATTATATATTAATTAATCTGTGTAGTCGATAATATAACAAATTTTGGACAAATTAGAACCACGTGCTTTGTGGGTAGGTCGCGCGATTTAATACCTTATAAAAAGATATACGGTGAAGTTTATATTTACGGTTACGTTTCCAGACCAGACAATTTATATACTTACAGTTACAGTGTTAGATCCACCTACGGTACATTAGCTAACTGATCTTTGGTAATTAGAAACATTCTTCTTTTCGGAAACATTTTTTTTTTTCCTTCTTGATTAACCGAACATTTGTGACTTCTTTATGAAAATGAACAAGGTCATAGCCAAACGCGGTCGCGCAAAAGGTTGCATTACTGTTACGGCAACATTCGCTGAGTCAATCAATGCAACAACGTCTCTTTCAACTCTTGAATTCCGACTCAAAAGGCTTGATGAAGCTTGGAAAGAATTTGTAGAATTACAAAACGAGCTTCTAGATTTTATGGAGTCGCCCGACTACGTAGATCGCGAACCTGAATACGCGGAGTACGAGACAAAATTCTTGGAAACTCATTCACTCATTGCAGACGCCATTCTAAAACTAAAAGGTCAAAATAATAGTGACAAGATCGTTTCGCAACAAACTTCATCTTCCCAAGACCAACAACCCACGTCCTCAAAAAATATCCAGCTCCCGAAAATTTCCATACCAGTCTTTTCGGGCGATTACAAAGATTGGCCCGCATTTAGGGACTTATTTTCCGGGTCTGTTGATTCAAATACGACCATCACGTGCGCGCAAAAGTGTTATTATTTGAAGTCGTTTCTTCGCGGAGATGCAGCAAATCTAATTAAGCATATGGCTAGTTCTGAAGAAAACTACATCGAGGCGTGGGATAGATTGGAAAAGCGATACGATCAGAAGAATCTGATCGTACAATCTTTTATCCAGTCATTCGTATCACTCCCTTCATGCAGTACAGCCAATATTCAGTTGCTTCGTAAGCTTTCCGACGGAGCAGATGAAGCCGTTCGAGGACTCAACGCCCTGGATTCAACCTCTCGAGACCCTTGGTTAATCTTCCTTTTGATACAAAAGTTAGACCATGAATCTAAGCAGGCTTGGGCTGAGGAGGCAGGGTCTAGAGATGACTGTTCCATAGATGAATTCTTAGAGTTTCTCCAAAAGCGCTGCAATAATCTCGAATCGTGTCTTTCAATTTCTCGGCCTAATCAAACGCGTAATCGATCTTCGAATGCAGTTCGTACTCATTTAGTAGAATCAACATCAGGATGTCCCAAATGCAAAAGCAATCACACCTTGTCACATTGTCAGGAATTCAAAGCACTTAATCTTGAGACTCGTCGAGAATTTGTTAAAAATAAGTCGCTATGTTTTAATTGCCTTCGTCAAGGCCACGCGTCAAACAAATGCCATTCAACGTTTCGGTGTCGACAATGCAATTCGCGACACCATTCTTTGGTACATCCATTGGAAAATATAGCATCCAATTCATCTACCCAAGTTGCTCCTGTTATACCTACTTCGTCCAATTCTAGCCATTCACATCCTCAACAAGGTCCTTCCCCACTTGTCGTCACTAATCACACCATCGAATCTAACCATTGTCGTCTCGCCACCATCCTTCCTACAGCATTAGCCCACGTTCGTGATAGCCAAGGAAACCTTCAAACAGTTAGGGTTCTTCTTGACTCAGGATCTCAAGTATCCTTTATAACGGAGCAAGCTGCTCAACGTTTGGGGCTACCTCGCAGGCGCTCTCGGATTCCAGTATTGGGAATTGCATCCACATCAGCTGGAGTTACTAATGGTCTTGTGTCTCTCAGCCTTTCATCGCGTTTTAATTCAGATTCGATAGAAATCAGCTGTTATGTGTTATCAGTTGTAACTTCCGAACTTCCCACATTTGTTATTAAAAACATTCCCAAAGAATTTATCCCCTCCGAACTCGCTGATCCTAACTATAATCTACCTGGCCCCATCGACATCCTTATTGGTGCTGATAAGTTTTTCAATATAATTTTGGGGGCTTCAAGGTCAGACGCCGCAGGAACCCTTGTATCAATACCAACAATTTTCGGTTGGGTAATTTCCGGAAGACATCAACAGCTACCTAATGAGGAATCCCCATTAAAAACATATTGTATTAGTCTGGATCATACTCGAGAGTTTGATTTGGAGAGATTTTGGAGACTAGAAGAAGTATCCAATCAACCCCAATTGTCTCTGGAGGAGCAATTAGCGGAGGATAGGTTCGTTCAAACTCATGTTCGTCGGGCAGATGGCAGATATGAAGTACAATTGCCATTTAAACCATCAGTAAAATTGGATTTCGGAGATTCGTTTAATACCGCTCTCGCTCGTTTTAAATCAATTGAACGTAGATTCAAATCCAACCACGAACTTAAGACTCAATACTCGGCATTCATAAATGAATATCTTTCCCTCGGGCATATGGAGGAAATACATCCAAATGAAATCCTTTCAACTCCAAACCATTGTCAGTATTATCTCCCCCATCATGCAGTATTTAAAGGAGATAGTAGTACCACCAAAATTAGGATTGTATTTGATGCTTCTGCGCAATCAGTCGGACGTATATCTTTAAATAATGCCCTTCTTGTCGGTCCGTCTATACAGCGAGATATATTTTCAATCTGCTTGCGTTCTCGCCGTCATTTGTATCTTATGACAGGAGATATAGAGAAAATGTATAGGCAGATTTGGATATCGAAACAGCATACTGACTTTCAGCGGATTGTTTGGCGTGACGATCTAGAAGGTATCCTTAGACACTACCGTTTGTTGACGGTAACCTATGGTACGTCTGCGGCTCCATTCTTAGCGGTGCGAGCTCTTCAACAGTTAGCTATAGACTCGGCAATTACTCATCCTCGTGCATCAGCTACTATCCTAAATGATTTTTACGTTGACGACGTGATAACAGGAGCGGATACTATCGATGATCTCATAGCAAAGCGGGAAGAACTGGTTGATGTACTCAAATCAGCTGGTTTTAATCTTAGAAAATGGACCACAAACTGCTGGCCACTTCTTATATCTCTCCCAGATGATCAGCGGGAGCTTTCTCCAGTTGAATTTGAAGCATCAAATACAATAAAGATTCTTGGCTTGCAATGGTGTCCATCAAGGGATTCCTTTTCGTACAAAGTAAAGTTAGGACTTTCGGACTCATGTACTAAGCGGAGCATCTTATCAGATGCGTGTCGAATATTTGATCCTCTAGGATTTCTAGCGCCCATTGTGATTGCGATTAAGATCATGTTTCAAGAACTATGGAGAAACCAACTTAACTGGGATGAAGAAGTTCCCACGAATCTTGCACATCGATGGCTAGCAATTAGAAAGGAACTACCCCTTGTCGAATCACTTTCCATACCTCGTATAATGCTACATAACAACAGTCATTGGGAGCTTCATGGCTTCTGTGACGCATCCTTGGACGCGTATGCAGCGATTGTTTACTGCAGGAACATAAATCAAGATAATTCAATTTCAGTAACGCTGGTTGCAGCTAAAACAAAGGTCTCTCCTTTGAAGATTCTATCGCTTCCGAGACTCGAGCTGTGTGGAGCCTTATTATTAACCCGCCTTCTAAACAAAATTAAGCTGTCATTGCAGATACCTGATGTTAATACGTTTGCCTGGACAGACTCGTCTATCGTTCTTCATTGGCTCGAGGCAGCTCCAAAAAAATGGTCTGTTTTCATTGGCAATCGAACATCTGAAATATTAGCATCGATCCCAAGGAAATCCTGGAACCACGTCAGATCTCCATCGAATCCTGCCGATGCAGCTACACGAGGGATGTTACCATCGACGCTGGCAGTATCGGATATATGGTGGAAAGGACCAAGATGGCTAAGCCAGGACAAAGAGAAATGGCCATTGTCGAACTATATCGTGGAGGACATAGACTCAAGCCAGCTAGAGGAAAGAAAAAATTCTACCTTTAATGCCCAGGTATTCGCTGCAAATACTGAAATTCCTAATCTGTTTGAAAATGTTATACACAAAATTTCGAATTGGCTTAAAGCAGTGCGTGTCATAGCATATATTTTTCGCTTTATTAACAACTGTCGGTCCGCAGCTGATTCGCGTAACACAAATTCGCTATCTACCGAAGAATTCTTTGTCGCTAAAACACATTTAATAAAGAGTGCTCAATCGTGCCTATTTGCTAAGGAAATCAGAACTCTAAAAAGCCATCGGCAGTTATCATCAAAGTGTAGACTTTTATCACTAAATCCTTTTATCGACCCTCAAGGTGTTCTTCGCGTCGGCGGTCGGTTGGAACACTCGGAATTATCTTATTCGGAAAAACACCCTATAATATTGTGCAAATCCCATATAATCGCTAAACTAATTGCAGAATATATACATAAAACGCATTTGCATCCGGGAGCCACGCTGTTATATGCATTATTGAAACAAAATTACTACATACTTGGGAGTAGAAACCTCGCGCGAAAGGTCGTCCATTCGTGTATCATGTGCTTTCGCCAACGACAGGCCAGTTCGAAACAGATCATGGGAAATCTTCCCTCAGAAAGGATACGGTATTCACGCCCATTTAGCAAGGTGGGCTGCGACTATGCTGGACCCATCTCGCTACGATCGAACCGCGGTAGAAATCCAAAATTTACGAAAGCATATATAGCATTATTCGTTTGTTTTGTGAGTAAAGCTATACACCTCGAACTCGTCGGGGACTTATCTTCTGAGGCATTTTTACTGGCCCTAGATCGATTTGTGGCACGGCGCGGTAAACCATACGAAATCCTAAGCGACAACGGAACCAACTTCCACGGCGCTAAACGATTGCTTAACGAACTCTTCCGACATCTTTGCAGCCAACAACACAACAATATCATCATCGACCACTTATCTAAGGACAACATACGCTGGAATTTTATACCCCCTTCATCACCTCATTTCGGCGGTTTGTGGGAGTCTGGTGTGAAAAGTGTGAAATTGCATCTAAAACGCGTTATCGGTGACACCAAACTAACGTACGAAGAGATGTACACCCTGTTGTCTAAAATCGAAGGTCTTTTAAATTCACGGCCAATGTGGTCAACGTCTGATACCGACCCGGTTGCACTTTCCCCTGCTCATTTTTTAATAGGGGAGGCGTACACTGCTGTTCCCCAACCAGATATTTCTCGCTCTGTTTTGTCAATTAGTAATAACTGGTCTCTTTTGCAGGCAATGCTTCAAGGATTCTGGCAGCGCTGGCATATTGAATATCTCACCTCATTGCAGCAACGACCCAAGTGGCAAAAACCAGAATCTAACTTAGCCATTGACGACATAGTTTTACTCAAGGAGCCAAAATTGCCACCCTCTAAATGGATAATCGGACGAATCGTAAAAACTAACCCTGGAAGCGATGGCAAGTGCAGAGTTGTCACTGTTCGAACACAGCATGGGGATTACATTCGGCCAACAATTAAGGTCGCCGCATTGCCTATATCTGAAAGGCCGTAGGCTTTCATGGGGGGCTGGATGTTGGAAAATGATCTTAATCAACTATCATCACTATGAGCCATAGATTGGCAATCACAATACAACTCACCCTATATTTAAATTTATTGCCTTTAATATTGTTTAGAATTAACTGTCTCTCTCTCTTATTGAATTTCGCAAATGTTAGACAAATTCACCACACTTGTTTCTTACTCTCTAACGTTACATTTTTTCGTCTTATCGATAACAGTCAGTTAGTTTTTTATAGTCAGTCTTTCTTCAACAGCCAACGAGTTCGGTTGGCTTATGTCAGAGATAATGCTGTATTTTTTTGAATAATAAATTAAACATTAAACACTTAAACACTTTAAACACATATCATACATTCATACACAACACATCTTATTTTAAAATCACACAAAATACACAATTACACATCATTCACACAGGAGAAGGAAGCGGAATCACAAAAACGGTTGTATTACATTCAAACAATCACACATATGTATATCACATAACATTTACACATTGAACAATAAGACAATCCTCATTTAAATCCTAAACAGAGTCTATAACATTTTTCGAGCTTCTTAAAATAATTGGCACTGTAAAAACCTCTGTTCGTCAGATTTTCGCAATAGTACAACGAACTCCATTAGCAACTGCATTCATGAGAGTGCATACCAGTGCTGATCTAGAAAAAAGCCGAAAGGGTCATTATCCTCCAAACCATATCATAACATTGCTAACACAGAAAGTCAGAAGGACATGCCACTCTTCATGTAGGTTCACGTGGCTTCATTTCAAATGCAGTCAACATTAAAATGCATACAAATCTATAAACCATCCACCGCATGCCTGATTTAGTAAATACATAAATAAATAATCATCAACAGGACCTTCTTCGTGTTTCCTTCTCTATTTTTATTTACAACATTACCTTGTGTACTTTTCATTAAAATCACCAATTGGAAATTCTTAATTCAAACTTAACCAACCCACCCAACCATGGCCGAGCGTCGGACATTCTCATCGTTCCCCCAAAATGCTCAATTTGTATTCCTTACTACATCCAGGTAATTTCAAATTCATTCCATTCGCTGGCCACATTTCATCGGATTGCATTTGCCATGCAGCTGCAGCAGCATCCGTCCCGTCCCTACACAAGCCATCCAACCATCGAACAGGAAACTGCACACAAAAAAAAAAGGTCAAACGAAAGGATGAAAAAAAAACGAATGGAAAAATGTTGTTCCCAACCCCCATGTAAAGCAAACATTTTCTATTTATTTATGATGCAACCACCTTCTTTCGCCGCTCTGCGTCCTACCACCAATTCCCAGTCATAGAATCTTATCTGGGTCTCAGGCTCCTGAGCCATCTCTCGCATCGAATGGATTTTCCGCCCGTTTAGCATTTTTTTTATACCGTTCGCCTTTTGTTTTTATTTCGTATTCGTCGTTATTTTTGTGGGAACAAATTTGCAAATACTAGGACTCAAGTCGTCCGAGGACAAAGGATGCCACCAACCGTCGGCGTGGTAAATAAATAAATAGGAAAAAATCCTAGAATCGAAAAACCTGTAATTTCCTCCCAAAAAAATCGCAAAAAAAATTCCAACCCGTTGAATCGGTATGAAGGTGTGCAGCTGTAGACCGAAGATCCTTGATTCTCCTCTGTTACACAGCGTCCTAATAGAATAGGAGTCACAATAAATTCCAGTCACGTACCCTTAGCTTTGTTCCTATATATAGGATTGTTCGGAATTTTTCCGCTCACTCTTCCTTAGAACCGACGGAAACAAACGAACGAGTGGGAAAAAAAATTGGAAAAGAAAATAACGAATAGGAATAGAAATCGACCACACATGCATGCAGCGGCATCGGTTGCATTCCGTTTCGAAATTCTTGATTTTGTGGAATGAGAAGCCGCCGCGCCGCCGGCAAAAAGAAAAAAAAAACAACGAAAGGATATCAAAATGCTAAACCGTGTGCGCTCAAAGCGCAGGATGTACAAATTTTACAATTTTTGAATTCACCAGCCGATTGCTAGGACGTCTACCAACTGTACGATGCGTCAACTACTCGTAGATATGTGAATATGCAACAAAAGGATATGAATTTTCTTTTAAGCGGCTGGCGCACCGACCGCCCTACTCCCCACTCCAACACGGGACATGAACAGTGTGTTAGACTTGCAAAATACGACCTTTTCCGCCTTTCGGTGTCACCATGAACTGCAGGGAAGCGAAAATCGTTTGTTCATGCTCTCGGTTGGAAGTCACGTTTAAATCCTTTAACCATCTCGGTTTGGTCCTGTCACAGAAGGAAGTGCAGACAAAAAAAAAAAACAGAATTTCCAAATAAATACCGATACTTATTACTAACAGATTGGGTGACTCTGGCTAGTAGGACACTCGGTTTTTGTGGGTCGACAGTGACAACGACTCAAGGCGACTTGTGGTAGACCTTTTTTCCCCAGCTCTCTCGCTCAATATGTGTCATTTGCTGCTGGAGAGATATAGTATGTGATTGACCAACAAAATGGAAGCACTAAAGGGATACCGATAGAGCTAAGAGATGGTGGTAAGTTTTTTTTTTTTTTTAGTTACAGAGCGGTTATAAAACATGGCAGACAGGGAAAGGAACGACCAACGAAAAAAGGAATCTCGACAACAACTGTTTTTTTTTTAAAACGATTTCGAGAAGATAAACAAAAAAATGGAAACCGAAATGTTGTACACATTGACATTTATTGGCGGCCTCGTTGCGGTTCCGGTAATTTGTAAAAGGACCAAGGATTAAATATTAAAAGATGCAATTCGATGTGGGGACGATTTGGTTAAAAAAAAATGCTGTTCGACATTCAATTTGTAAGGGAGTGAGATGTGATGTGGTCACACGCTGTGGATATTCATAGAGAGTTTGGAGACTATGGGAGGCTTACGAAAAAAACCGAATCAATGTTGAAAAGGATGTACAATGATGGTGGGGTAAAATTTGTCTGGCGACCTCGGAACTTTTTTTGTAACTGGTCAACTGGTGGAAGCTAAATAGTAATCTGTAAGCAATCATGATGGTTGGGTGTTGTAGAACGAGGGTAGACTCTGATTGGCGTTAACTTGGCAATGCCAAGTGTTGTAACTCTGACTACACATCAAATGTGGTTATTTTTACCTCCAAGTGGTAACCATCGGGTACTGGTCTCATCCAACCGGACTTGACTTGCTAAACGATAAGTGCGAGTGTTGATAACAAGACGAAAAACAGCAACACTATAAACACCCTGGTGAGAATGGCACGGATGAATACCCGGCCTGCTGTCCCAGGCGAACCTAGATGAGCTGCTCTGACATATCCGGACAACAGGTTGTCTAGGAATTTCAAGGGTTAGTCAGGCCCCTTGAACAGAGATGGTGGCGGATGAACCGAAAGGCCAACGCCAGCGCTCAATCCCGTAGTGGATACTGATGGCCCCATGTCCTAGGGGTATCTAATAAATTGGAACTGGCCCTCCAGGTTGGGGGTTGTGCTTTGGGTTAACTACCCACCCACAGAAAAAATATATTGTTACGAAGCAACCAATAGCCTCGGAAAGGACTGATTTTATTGTTGACGACCCTGCTAAACGAAAAAAGACAACGACGTTCGTATCTGCACCTCGAATGTGAGAACATTAAACAGGAGAGGTGCAGGCGAACAACTAGCGGAAGCCCTAAACTGCTACAAAGCAGACATTACTGCCATCCAGGAAATACGATTGGATGGGCCGGCCAAAAAAAAAAACAAAAAAAATACAAATTTTTGGCGCAATAGGCTCGTTAGTACCCAGGGCCTAGCTTTCTCACAACCGTTCATGTGTGCGTGTGTACTTCTTGCACGATGGCGGGACCTCCTGTTTTATGCCGACTCCGAACGGCTAAGTTGAGCTATTAAGCTATTCTTGACAATTGATACTACTCGGATGATTTGTCAGATCATCACGAGAGGAGGGCCAGTGAAAAATCATTTAGGTGTTGCTACGGCTGGGAATCGAACCCAGACCTCCTGCGCGGCAGTTCATCGCACTAACCATCGCGCCACTGAGCCGGGCAAAAAGAGGAAGAAAAACTGTGACATCTACTACAGACCGTGTTATAGTGAGCAGAAACAGCGACTATTCGGATGCGGATTTGTTATAAGTGCCAGACTTAGGCAAGAAGTCTTATGTTTCCAAGACAAGACAGCGAACTCATAGTAACAATCAGCATCAAGGCCAAATTCGCCAACATAAGCCTTATATGCGCTCACGCTCCGACGGAAGAAAAAGATGATATAGCTAAGTATTGCTTCTATGAGCTCCTTGACAAAACCTATGAGCGACTACCGAAGTACGATGTTAAAATCGTGCTGGGAGACTTTAACGCAAGTGTAGGAAGAGAAGACATCTTTAGAAGTATTGTCGGAAAACATAGCCTACACGACAACACGTCTGGTAACGGACTTAGGCTAATTGATTTCGCTACGGAACGAAATGCCACTATAGCAAGCACACGGTTTCCTCACCTCGATATCCAAAAGGGGGCATGGCGGTCTCCAGATCAACGAACAGTCAACCAAATTGATCACATTGCGATAGACAAGAGGCATGCATCCAGTATTTCGGATGCCCGAACATTCCGAGGAGCTAACATCGACTCGGACCACTACCTTGTTGTAGCCAAGGTAAGAATGCGGATATCCACCACGCTACAACAATCCAGAAATACTGTGAAAGCAATGGCAACGATGCCAACAGCCCATTAGATCAGCCGCAACTGATGTGCTAGGTTTCTCGCGCCCACCAGCAAGAAACCCCTGGTTTGATGAGGAATGCCGACAGATGCTCGCAGCCAAGAACGAGGCCTACAAGGCTAAACTGCAGGTGAAGAGCTGCCATTGAGCTCTATAAGCAAAGAAGAAGGGAAGAACATCGGCTTTCCAGCAAGAAGAAAAAAGAGCAAGAAAAGCGCGCGATCGAGGATATAGAGAGGTGCCACTCCAGGAACGATGTTCGCAAGTTTTACCAAAGTGTAAAACGTCAAAGCCAAGGCTACAAGGTTCGAACAGAATCCTGTCGAGATGAACAAGGAAATATTGTAGTTGAGACATAGTCGATGCTGAGGATATGGAAGAACCACTTCTGCAGACTGTTAAACGGCGATGGCGAACAACATTCCGCGGTCAGTCAGAACGAACCATTTAATGTTGGCAACGACAGCGAAAACTGCCAACCACCCGACCTGAGTGAAGTGAGGATAGCAATATCTAAACTCAAGCTTAATAAGGCTGCCGAAAATGACGGCCTTCCCGCTGAGCTCTATAAGGCCGGCGGAGATGACTTGGTAACATCCACCAACTCATAAGCCAAATCTGGTCGGATGAAAATATGCCTGAAGAATGGAACCTCAGCATCGTTTGCCCGATCCACAAAAAAGGAGACCCTCTGAACTGCACCAACTACAGAGGCATAAGTCTCCTCAACATCGCCTACAAGATGCTATCTACCGTAATATGTGAACGCCTGAAACCGTTTACCAACAACCTGATTATCCCTTATCAGTGTGGTTTTAGGCCAGGAAAGTCCACAACCGATCAAATTTTCACACTTCGGCAGATCCTGGAAAAAACTTAAGAAGTCCAAATCGATACCCACCTCCTGGCACCTATTCATCGATTTCAAAGCCGCATATGACAGCATTTATAGAGACGAACTGTACAGAGCCATGTCTAGTTTTGGTATACCGCCCAAACTCGTCCGTTTGTGTAGGATGACGATAGAGAATTCTCGCTGCTCCATCAGGGTCGGAAACGACCTCACCGACACATTCGATACCAAAAAAGGATTTAGGCGAGGCGATGCGCTGTCATGTGATTTCTTTAATCTGATTCTTGAGAGGATTGTGCAAAACTCCAAAGCCAACACCAGAGGCACAATTTTCCAAAAGTCGGTGCAACTACTAGCATACGCCGACGATATTGACATCATTGGTAGGACTCAACGTGATGTCATAGCCACGTTTGCTAGTATAGAGAAGGAAGCGGCGAAAATGGGTTTAGCAGTAAATGAGGGTAAGACTAAGTATATGCTGTCAACACGAAAGGACACACAACATCGACGAATTGGACAGAACGTCACCATTGACAGATATAACTTTGAGGTAGTACGGGACTTTGTCTACCTCGGCTCCGCTATTAACTCTGACAAGAAAATCTCGTCAGAAATTCAACGAAGAATTACTCTTGCCAACCGCTGTTTCTTCGGGCTAAGAAGGCAATTTAGTAGTAAAGCCCTCACTCGAACTACTAAAGAGATCCTATATAAGACCCTGATCATCCCAGTCCTGTTCTACGGCGCTGAAGCATGGACCGTATCAAAAGCGGATGAAGAAATCCTTGGTAAATTCTTCGAAAAATCTTCGGTCCCGTTTGCGTTGACGGGCTATGGAGACGAAGATTCAACCAAGAACTATGCGAGCTGTACAGCGACATGCCCCTGGTCAAAAAACTCCGCATTGGACGTTTAAGATGGCTAGGACATGTAGAACGAATGGACACCAATACTCCGGCTCGCAGAGTCTTCGATTCCCAGCCAGACGTCGGACGCAGTAGTGGAAGACCTCGGCTTAAGTGGCGCGCACAAGTAGAAACCGATCTCAACCAACATGGAGTGCGCAACTGGAGGCAGTTAGCTAAGGACCGGGCTAATTGCAGAGGCATGTTGGTTGAGGCCCAAGTTCATTCCGGACTGTAGCGCCACTTAAGTAAGTAAGTAAGTAAGCAATCATCAATTAACAGAAGGATTTTACCACATTCGTCGACAATTACTTGCTAATGGTCATTAATGTAAGCGATCATTTCTTGGCAATTCTTACATTCATGTGAGGCTAGCAAGTCATACTGCCCTATCGAAATAAATACCAAACAAAGCTTACCCCTCACCTATGGCAATGGTGGAAGTGAAATCAAGTGAACTACCATTTTGAAGACCGCAAAGTGAACATCCAGAGTCAATATCACTTCCATTTCCACTTGATGGATTAGGAGACAGTGAGGAAGAAAAGTAGGCAAACAACTGCAGCTAACATTAAGAACGTCAAGCAATATATATTGAAGACCGAACCTAATTTTTTTTTAACTTTCGGGTGAAGAGTTTTGATCCCATTTGGTTTACTAAACCGAAATAACATTTTTTCCCAGAGTCAGTCTTCTTCGTTCGGATTTCCACTCAGGTGTCATTTGTGAAGTTGAAATGAAGGAAAATGAACTTTTTTATTTTGTGCTTCGAGAGTACTTTGTTTGTTGATATCATATACTTTGTCATGCCCTCGTTAACTACAATGCCAATGCGTTTCAGCTTAAACGACATGATATGGGAGAGACCAATAATGTCGATATCATCTGCGTCCCACAGTAGCCGGACGGATTTGTTGAAGATAGCGCCTTCCTTACATACTTCTGTCATACGCATTATATGTTCCAAGACGAGATTGACGAAGGCGCATAATAGCATGTGTATTTGTCGGAATCAAGGACATTTTTCGAAAAGTTCCGGTGAGCCGTGTCCAAAGTGAACACAGCATCACGTGTAATCCAGTGTCAGGCGACACAGCTGTATCAGATTGTATCCCTACTAGGTCATCGCAAGCTCTAGGCGATGGATGCTATCATACGCTACCTTGAAGTCGATGAAACGATGATGTGTGTTGACTTGAAATTTGTTAGTCTTTTCCAGGATATATCTGAAAATTTGTACCGATGTGTACCGACAAGTATGTTGAAGAAGGACTTAAGCCATTCTTACAGTACGTCAAAAAGGATCATATATCCGACGTTAGCAGTGATATGCCTCGTTAGTTGGTGCAAGACATGGGATCGCCTTTTATGTAGATGGGACATATAGAGCTTAAAATTTCAGTCATCGGGCATAATCTCATCCATGAAGACTTTATTGATGGTTTAGTGGATGCACACTTCAAAATCAATACATCAAGAGAAAATCGCTGGTAATCCATGAGAACTGACTGCCCTGATGTTCTTCAGTTTTTTTATGGCTGCTTAACCTTCTTCAATACTGGAAGGGAGCGCTTCTTCTTCGTTGACCGGAGGTGGGTTAGTTTCTTAGACTAGAACGCTCTTGCCATTAACTCATTAAGCAGCTGTTGGAAATGCAGCATGAATACATCTATAATTCCCTGCGTGTCAGGGTCGGCCAGCTGCCAGTTGTTTGCCTTTTTTGTAGAATTGGTGGGAGGCTTCGTGTTATATTTTCCTCCTACGCCTCTGTGCCTCCTCGCCTTGATATGTGAGTCTTCTGTCATCTATTCTTAGTACATGCGAATATCATCATACCACGGACATATTTTCGGGTGTGGCCTATGGTGGTTTTGGCTTCTTGTTTCGGTTTGAATTTAGCTGCGACGAGAAAACCGTCAGAGTCGAAGGTTGACCATCTGAATGTATGTACATCCAGTATGTTGGATGCGTACTTTGTTTTCTCGCGTTTCGACCATCTGGAGATCGCCAGGTTACTTTGTGAATTCAAAGTCGTGGGAAGCTTGTGATGCTGATAACAGTATTACATGCAGCTGGGAAGCTGTTAGTCAGAAGTCATTATCTGGTGTCGTTTCGTGGAGGCTTTGCTTTTCAACCAACCCAACAATATTGTTTAAAGTCCCCTAGTACGATTTTCACATTATATTCCTGACATGCTCCATCCAGAAGGTTGTAATATTCCTCCTTCATAGGGTCAGTCTCATCGGTGTGCATGTGCACATATAAGGCTTATGTCGCTCTGATATCAACGGATGTCAGCCAGGCGTCCACTAACTGGCTTAAAGTCGATTAATCTTGACCTTAATCGGTTTCCCATAACAAATCCTCATTCTAATATGTGCAGCCTTTTGTGGCAGCTCTAATAATTGTCGCATGTATTTCGTTTGTGTATTCCTAATCCTATCCAAAGTATTTCCTGGATCTCGCTAATGTCAGCCTTGTACCGAGCACTCGGGGGTTGTACATCGTGCGAGGATTTTAATCTTCTTTTAGGAATTGTAGGTGTGTTGATATTGCAGTCTTTCGAGATTACATTTTCTATAGTTTTTCGCATCTGATGTTGCTCATTTTTACCTTGGGTGCAATAAGGATCTGGTCTGAGTAGTTGTTAGCACCTCGTTGCTAGTAGCTTCTTGATCTATGGACCGCCATGTACCCTTATGGATATCGATGTTTGCAAACCGTATGCTGTCGACAATGGAAATTCTTTCAGCAGTGATGTCAATTAGTCTAAGTCCGCCCAAATTTCGTGTCGTTTATGCTGTGTTTTCCGAAAATACACATAAAATAGTCCTTTCTTTCTACCTTTGCATTTAATCTCTCAGTACGATTTTAACATCGTACTTCGATATTCACTTATAATTTTTTCCAGAAGCTCTTTGTCTTTTACCGCCGTGTATCATCAGCTTAACTGTCCATTTTTATTAAATCTAAATACCAAATAAATTAAATCATTTCTTACTCAGCCAAAAATTTATGAAATTTGTTTTGCTAGCCTTTTCATCAGCCACCCTGTACCATTCCAAATTTTTAGAAGAACTTTGTACAAGGTGGGCCAAAAGAAGTCATCCGATGTTGTTTGGCTCTCATTTTTTTTCTAAATGAAAAACTTCGGTTCTGTGTTTTGATTATGTTTATTTTAACCTTTAGAATTTTATTGGTCAAGTCGAGAAGATGATTTTGGCCAAATGGGCGCCGTCACAATTGATTGCCATACAAGCTCGTTTTATGACATTTTTCCTCACTTCGGCGAGAACTTCGAGCGACAGATTCTCGCACTCGTGTCGGATGTTGCCCTTGAGGGCTTTTAGGGTCTGGGACTTGTTCACGTAAACACGGGACTTCAGAAACAACACAAAAAAAAGTCTGGAATGGTTAAATCGGGCGATCTTGCGGGCCAGTGCAAATCGCCAAAACGAGAGATGAGGCGACCCGGGAACGCCGCCTTCAGAATGTCGGTTGTAGCTCTCGCAGTGTGTGCCGTTGCTCCGTGATGTTGGAACCACACGTCCTCCAGTCCTAATTCGTCCAATTGCGGCAGAAAAAACTCGGTTAACATGGCCCTATAGCGCGCACCGTCCACTGTTGTCGTTTGACGAGCGGTGTTCTCGAAAAAAATGGCTCGATGACTCCTCCAGCGTGAACAGCGCACCATGCAGTAACTTTGAGCGGGTGTAATGGCTCCTCGTGCATTACTCGTGGATTTTCGGTGCCCCAGAAACGATAGTTTCGCTTGTTCACGTACCCGCTGAGGTGGATATGAGCCTCATCGCTCATTATGTTTTGGTCGAAAAATCGTCCACTTCGTTCTCGAGATTGAGGATTGTACGGACTTTGTACGGGAACATTCGCAAGTCCAAAAAATGTACATTTTCTGGTTTGACGTAGATATACCTACCAATTTGCAACTGCAATATAACATAGCAGCTAAAAAAAATTCTGACAAGTTCTATCGAAATTTCGCCTCAAATTATCCTCCGCCCCAAATCGCATAACGAATTCGAGTTCACAGAATTCTTTTCCACCACATTCGTTTTCGGTGCACCATAAATATTTATATAATTGAAATTTATTGGAATATCCTCTTATAGCGAAATCATACATAATACAGTTCTCTGGCAACTTTCCATTTTAATTGTCGACTTAGTTGTGAAAATTATTATACACGACCCTGTGAACCCCATTTTAAGCCACTCTTTCAATCTGCATTTCTCATCCACAGTATGCAGCCTCACCATGCCATAACTCTTCATGAGCGCAGAGAAAAAAAATTCATTTCACATTTCAAATCGAATTCTCAAATAAATCAAACGTATGCACTCCGCAGTTATTTTAGAGTTGTACCCCCCTCCAAAAAAAATACAAACCCCATTCAGCAAAACAGAAAAAAATGTTCACCCTTTCAACGGCGAAAAATCCGCACGCTACATGTCCGAGCAAAAATATAATTAAATTGTTAATTCACATTTCTCACGATAAATGTCAAAAATGTATCCGTGTGAATTATTAGGCTCTGGCATTCCCCGCATCGTTCACTGAACGTATACACTATAGACTTCCCGACACATACTCGTATATGTGGTCTAAACATTGCAGTTGCACCCCGCACAACTCATCGCAGGAAGCTAGTAGAGCATGCAGTGCAGTCTCCCAACCTCGGCCCCTAATAAATTCTCAGATTGAAATTAATGCTTCCATCCCATCATCATATTTTAGAACTTTTTTTTCGTCCTTGTTGCTGGAAAAGTGAAAAAATTGAAATGTAAGCATTCATCAGGGGATGCGGTGTGATGTGTCCTTTTAGCTTTCTGTTAAAGGTGCATGGATAAACACATTAAACCCTCTGTTCCAGTGCATGCATTGATCCCATCAGATAAGTGAATAGATGGACTGCCATAAAGCATGCTAGTGTAGGAAGAAAAAAAAAGACCGCGACACGAATTAAACTGAGTAGATCCTAGATATACCTAACATGCATACATGCAAATTGTAGCGTATTTGCGATGGTCAGTGTACTGCACCATCTCCAACCCACCACTGAAATTAAATGAAGGAAGCAAGATCTCAAACTAAACCACCAACTGTTATACCTTGTACCTAATACTACGCAAAGGCATTATCACTCTACACTTTTTTTTCACTCCAATATGCCTCCTTACTAACTATTTTTTTTTTTTTTTTCGGCTGCTCAGGGCTGGGTGTGGGATGAATGAGAAAAAAAGCGAGTGTGCACATACAAAAAAAAATACTAGCAACGATAGAGAGTAGATCACCGTAACTGACGTCATATTCTGCACTGTGTCTAAAATTAACACTTGTCATAGCTGGACTGGGGATTCCCTACAGTACTGACAGACAATCAGCTGTCGAGATTTATGTTGCAGTAAACTAATGAATACATATGTAAAAAAAAGTATGATAAAGTTTGCATGATGGGTTTTGTACATGCAAAAGCTGCATCTTGACGATGATGACGATGAGGTTGATGAAGATGACCGAGAGATTTTTAATGACTCATGACTTAATTTAGATGTATAGTATTTTTATACATAAAAAAAATATATTTCATTTACTTATATGTATTATATTGATAGGTTAATTGAATTTAGATCAAAGAGTAGGTAGGGTAAACAAAAATTAATATAAATATATGAACTTCAAATAATATATAGGTATGTACATTTCCGATATGTCATAACATATGTATATATATATATATATATATAAATATGTATGTAAATATATATTATATGTAAATATGTAATTATGTTTACTGCTAATTAATTGTATTTGTGTATATGTATAGTGTATTATAATTTTTAATAGATTTAAGTAGGTCTATTCAAACTGTGTGATATAGCGTATAAAAATTAAAATGAGAATGTTACCTTTTATCCGGACGCTGATACTCGGGACATGTCTCGATGATCTGCATTCGCTGACTCTGGATACCGTTTCGTACCTCACTTATAAAATGATTATTAAATGTAATGCCACTATCCACTATCTCACACTTTTAGTTTTTAGACAATATTAATTTCTTAGGTTAGTTTAGAATTTTAGATGAAGTTTTATGATTTTAATGGCAAAACTAATTCGCATTATTCATATGTACATATTCGTTGAGCAAATTATTTATATACAGTTCTCTTTTACTTTACTTCTTCATTATGTTAACTTAGTACTTATATACAATATACATAATATATGTAGGTATTGAAACAATTAAAATTATGGATTTTGTTTTAGTTTATATAATATTTTATGTTTAGGAAATTGTCCCTTTAACTCAAAATTAATGTTAGATTGAACTATTAAAATTGATAACTAAGATTAGGCACTTTTTGGTATTTATTTATTTTTTTAACTCGTGCACAATGTGACGTTAGCTCGCAGTTTTCCGCACAGAACAGCATGAATCTGATCGCGACGATAACATGCATCGACTGAAGCCTGGCGTTAACCGCTTGCTTGTCTTCTTGTCGTGATGAGTCTGCCAAGAAGCCTTCGCCTGGTGATTTGGTAGGAAGATGAGACTTCGGAAATGTTGGTGGTCTCTCTGCTTTATGTTGCTGAGCAAGCTATTTGCCTACTAGAGAAATTCCACGTCCTAATCTCCGAAATTGTCTCACCTATTTCCTACGAGATTTTTATTTACATGAGTTACATATATACGCAAGTGTAGAACCATGTGACCTTACCTTCTATTTTATTTTATTTTTTCTTGTTTTAGCACTATTTACTACTGATATATTAATTTAATTTTAGGTTTTAGTTAAGGCACTTTAATTTTATGAGTAACGTAGTTTCTAATTATAAGTTTTAAATTTTACTTAGTTAATTTTGTCTTCTTAGCTCTGAAGATGATAAGCAAAAGAAAGACGTAGATGCCTTTCGTATGCCCTATAGCTCATGCAACGTATGGGTATGTTCACATAGCCCTGCATTTATAAAACGACATCTATGGGTGAAGTCAATATTTCGATGTTAAGGCCTCATCACACTTATGCACAAAATACAAAAATATTAAAATAAAAAAAAATAAAAATATTCTGATTTTGTACATCAGTTAGTTCACACTACAAAGCAAACAGAACGGTTGCTCTTGTCAGCAAAACGTTATGGTTGAAATATTGAACTAGATTTTTCAAATGACATCCAACGTGGGGAAGACTCACACCCTGAGTGTCTCATGCTATACAGCCGGGCAACTGCAAAACAATTCTTTATGCCGTCATATCTTTTGCGTGTGCTCTACAAATAAATTTACCATTGAAATCTTCCAAATCGTATAAACAATTTCCTACTTTTCTTTTGATTCTATATTTGTTAAATTTTGGAGCCAGCTTTGCATTGAATTTATTCGGTGCACTGCTTTTAACAAAACTCCTTCGATAAACCGTTTGGCCAACCTCAAAACTTACTGGTTTCGCACGCAGGTTGTATGACTTCGCGTGTTTGAGCTGTGCTAGTTTCAAAAACTCGTAAGCTTTTTCCCTTATCTTTAGAAGATAATCATATCTTTCGCATATCTCTGGAGATTCACCTGATAAGGATTCAAACTCTCTAAGGAGTGAATATGTTGATCCATGATTAATCATGTGAAATCCGAAGAGTAAGTAAAATGGACTAAATCCTGTAGATTCATGAACGATATTTCTAAGTGCAGCAGCGATTGAACCAAGGTTCGAATCCCAATTTCGATGGTCTTTTTCAATGTATAGTCTGACAGCTGTAAAAATGGTCCTATTTGACCTCTCTGCTGCGTTTGCCTGAGGTGAGTAAATTCCAGTACATACGTGTCTAATACCTTTCCCGATGAGAAATGATTTAAACTCATTCGAGACAAACTGTGATCCATTGTCAGAGACTATTTTCTCTGGAGTGCCAAATAAATCGAAGACATTTTCAATCAAAGTCTGAATAGCGAGCTTTGATGTTGCGCTTCGTAGTGGTTTAACCACAATATACTTTGAAAAGTTGTCAAGAATAACAAGAGCTTGCGTATTGCCTTTCTTCGATATTGGAAAAGGTCCAACAAAATCGATGTGCAACTCTTGCCAAGGTCGCAAGGGTGGCTCTCGAGGTACCATTGGAGGTCTTAAAATTTTGTTTGGGATTTTGCATACTTTACACTTTTCACACGAGTTTATAAAGTTCGTTACATCAACAATCATCTTTGGCCAATAGTAAAGGCGTTTTAATTTTTCAGTGAGTTTATTGACGCCTGGATGAGCACAATCTGGTGGTTCATGTTCATTCTTTATGATTTCGTGTCGAAGATGTTTTGGTAGCCATAATCGCCAACACTCCGACTCATTTCCAACTTCCCTATCTCGAAAACGACGACGAATAAAAATTTTGTTTTTGTGAATCTTTAGATCAGGATAAATATCAGGTGTTTTCTCTATAGTTTTTAGCAGATTTACGTATTCACCATCAACTAGGAAATCATATTCTAACAAATCTGGTTTTTCCGAAACAATTTCTTCAATCATTCCTCTCGATAAAGCATCTGCAACTATGTTGTCTTTTCCTCTCCTGTGCACTATTTGAAAGTCGAATGGCTGTAATTTTAAAGACCACCTGGCTAACCTACCGTTGAGATCTTTTTGCGACATCAACCATTTCAAGCTGGCATGATCAGTGACAACGACAAACCGAGTACCTTCTATGTAAGCTCGAAATTTTTGGATACTAAGCACAGCAGCCAAGCATTCCAATTCAGTAATGCTGTAGTTCCTTTGAGCAGAATTCAATTTCTTGGACATAAAAGCTACTGGTCGTTCGATACCACTGTCATCTATTTGAACTAACGCACCTCCAACACCCGCTGTTGATGCATCGCAATGAATTTGAAAAGGTCGTTCAAAGTCTGGTGCAGCTAAAATAGGAGCTGTAGAGAGACTAGTTTTTAATTTTTCAAATGCATCTAGAGATTCTTTTGACCACTCCCTCGAGAAGGCATTTTTACCTGTTAGAGCGGTTAATGGAGAAGCTATAGCAGAGAAATTTGGCACCATCCTCATGTACCACTGACACATACCAAGAAAACGTCTCAATTGCTTGATCGTTTTCGGCTGAGGAAATTCTGCGATAGCTGATACCTTCTTTGGATCAGGTTTCAAACCATCTACTCCAACTATATAGCCAAGATAACGAATCTCACGTTGGCAAAATCTGCTTTTCTCAAGGTTGATTGTGAGATTAGCCTCTTTTAAGTATAAAGCTACCTTTTGAAGAAGTTGCATGTGTTCGTCAAAGGTCTCTGATATGATTAAAAGGTCATCGACATAGGTGAAAACGTCTTCATGTAGTTCGTAAGGGATTACGTTGTCAATCAGCTTACACATGGATTGAGTAGCGTTTTTCAATCCAAAAGGCATGACCTTGAATTGGAATAATCCACGACCAGGAACTGGAAAAGCTGTTTTCTCCCTCGCCGATGTAGTTAGCGGAATTTGCCAAAAACTGTCCTTGAGGTCTAGTGCAGAAATAAATTTTGCCTTTTTAAGTCTAGCCAAGATTCCATCAATAATAGGAAGAGGGTAAGCATCTTTAATGGTATGCTCGTTCACCTTCCGTGCATCTAAACAGAGTCGAGTTTTGCCGTTTGACTTCTTTACTATGACAACAGGCGACGACCAACTACTTCTACTCTTCTCTATAACATCGAGCTCGAGCATACGATCGATTTCATCGTATAATAGCTTTTGCATTGATGGTGAGATTGCGAAATGGCGTTGCTTAATGGGTTTCACGTCCCCAACGTCGATGTCGTGCTCTATTACTGTCGTTCTGCCTAAACCGAGCTTTTCAAATGATGGAATTACGTTGATGGTTTCCGCAAGGATTTTCTGTTGCTCTGCAGAAAGCGGATGTGATTTGTCGTTTGAATTACTGGTGGATATTTCTTCCAAAATGTGGGGTCGTAATCCAAACGCATACCAAAAATCAATACCTAAGGTCACTAGCCTCTTAAGTGATGGTGAAATATAGAATTTAATATTCTTTTCTATGTTATTAAATTGGACAGGTAAAAAGACATATCCGACAACAGAATGAGCAGATCCGTCAGCTGTACTTAAATTTGAGTTTAGGGACAAATGAGGAATGTTTAAATCTTGTAACAATTCGAAAGCTCCTTCACCTAAAACGGAAATAGTAGCTCCGCTATCCAATAAACCGGATAACAACTTACTCCTTATTTGAATACTAGCTAACGGTCGCCCAGAGATGTCGGTTGATAATTTTGATTGTTTTACGTTTTTTGATATTTGTTTTCGATTTTTAAAATAAGTTATTGATCTGTCTGGGTTGTGCAACTTGATGTTGCTTTTTGTAACAGACGAGGTTGATTCTTGAAACAGGAATGATTTGCATTCGGATGCCGCGGTTCCCGTTCTCTGCGAACATCCGACTGTCGGTTTAACTTGTTGCATTTCATACAGTTTGGTTTGGTGACATTCTTCGTACCACATGAGTAGCAAAACAATCTCCGTTGTTGCTTGGGACACTCGATGAAATTGTGACCTATGTCATCGCAATTCCAACAAATAATAAAATTGTTTTCCTCAACTTGAAATGAGCTGGTACCTTGATAATCCTGACGTGCAGGATACACATCAACTTGTGCATGCGGATAAACATTCTCACCAGGATAGGTCAAATACGAAAATTCGTTAACAGATCTTCTTTTTGAAACAACTTGATCATCAAGAGACTCTCCTATGTCACTTAAACCTTTTTCTATTAGCATGCATTTTTCTTTGAGATCGGAAACTGACATAACATGTTCAAGCAGAAGACGTTTGCGCAATGCAGGATGCATGTTACTTTTTAAAATGCTAATTTTTTCTGCCTCGGAATAAGGAATCCTCAGCATCGAATCCAAAGATTCAATAGCTAATTTGAAATCTGCGAATGACTCCCTACTCTTCTGCTTCCGGTTTTCCAGTTGACGCCTAATCTCTTGATCCGTAGTATATGTTTGAAACTCGCTGATAAGTGTTCTGCGAAACTGCTGCCATGTTGGATTTCTATTCCTTTGGACGAAAATCCAAAACCACGTATTCGCGTTCCCCGATAACAACGAATGCATTGACAAACAGAGCTGGTCTAAATTAATACCTTCACTCCTAGCTAAAATTTCAATGCGCATCACAAATTGTTCAACTGTCAGAGGATTATTAGCATCACCATACCGTAACTTCCAATTACTAACATTCCTTAATTTGCTTAAAGAATCTGAATTGTTGTTAACATTGTAACAGAATGGTTCAGCTCTAACAACATTCGCGTTAAAATCATTTGCTTGATTATTTTGAAAAGAAGCGTTATGAGTCGTGCTATGATCTCGCATTGTATAATTCACATTATTACCCTGGCTTGGTAGCGCATGTCTCATGCCACTCAAATTAAAGTTTTCGCCTTCATTTAACCGGCTGTTAGAATTATATAATTGTCTTTTCTTCATTTGCCTTCCAGCAAGTGAGTTATTACCACCTAATGGTTTTTGAGACCTATTCTGATGTGTAGGTAAGGAAACGTTTGCTTGATAACTAGTTTTCGGTGCGTTTGCTGGAGTCACCAATGAGGGCTGATTTGCAACAGGAATCACTAAAGGTGGTTGATCCTCGTCCAACTGAATGAACGGCAACGGTGAGCTTGGACCAGCACCAGCGCTGTTACTAGAAAGTAACAAATTTTCTACTAGAGTCTCTAACTTTTTTTTTAACGCATCAATGGTTATTTTAAAATTTGGTTCTCTTCCCGCAAGTAGATTTAAACGATTTCTTAAATGAATAGCTTTTGAAACCGCATTCTGTGTGAGTTCTTGGTTTGCAGATTTTACACAGTCTGTCACCATTACTTCAAGAGCTGAATACTTTTCGTGGCATGTTTCCATTTCTACATTTGGACTGAAGACTGGCAAAGGTTTAAAAACTCTTGTACCCTTCCGTTCTTCATCCGCAACTCTCTTGAGTGCAGTAGCTAGCTGCCTTACACTACCCTTAGGATCAATACCTCTCAACTGACACTCATACCTAATCTCCTCTGCATCCAAATATGAAAAATCTAATATCTCCATTTTTAATGAATGTTATTTAAAAATAAGTCTGTACTCAAAAGAAAAATATATACATACGAGTACAGTATGTGTATATATAGAAATTGATTGCAGGAATATTCAAGAAAAAGAATTCAATTTGTTACATTACACGATTGTAATAATAAAAAAAAATAAAAATATATCGACTATCTTGTAGGCTTATTCAAATCATAATATTGGTCATCTTCATTTCTCTCATCATCATCATTAAAACCAAGTTTGTTCTCAAAACAGCTTTGTTCTGAACCTTTATACTTAACTAAACAAATGCAGCACAGTACATGAAGGCCATGAAAAAAATCAGAAAAGAAAATATATAAAACATATTTATGTGGAAAGAAATATATATCAAAAAAAACTCTAATATTGCCATCTAATTTCCACGATTTATTTATAGTGTCAGGAATGTAAAGATGGTTAACACCTTAAATCAAGTCTAACCAACACTATAATTTCAGCTATAATAAGGAAAGCAAGAAGAAGTAAACTTCTTTACTGCCAATCTAACTTTTTTTTTTTTTTTTTTTAGCTAAAAAAAACTTGTTTATGCATTCCTTCTCCTCAAAATTCATAGTTGCTTCCATAATAATAAATCATTCTAGCGATCTTATTACTCTCTTTCATATACCGACATAAGCGATAAAGCTGCTTCTCAACAATATATTATTTGGGCTAGAGCATAGCCCGTTTGCTTTACTTGGGCGCCATAATAACTGTAGCGTATTTGCGATGGTCAGTGTACTGCACCATCTCCAACCCACCACTGAAATTAAATGAAGGAAGCAAGATCTCAAACTAAACCACCAACTGTTATACCTTGTACCTAATACTACGCAAAGGCATTATCACTCTACACTTTTTTTTCACTCCAATATGCCTCCTTACTAACTATTTTTTTTTTTTTTTTCGGCTGCTCAGGGCTGGGTGTGGGATGAATGAGAAAAAAAGCGAGTGTGCACATACAAAAAAAAATACTAGCAACGATAGAGAGTAGATCACCGTAACTGACGTCATATTCTGCACTGTGTCTAAAATTAACACTTGTCATAGCTGGACTGGGGATTCCCTACAGTACTGACAGACAATCAGCTGTCGAGATTTATGTTGCAGTAAACTAATGAATACATATGTAAAAAAAAGTATGATAAAGTTTGCATGATGGGTTTTGTACATGCAAAAGCTGCATCTTGACGATGATGACGATGAGGTTGATGAAGATGACCGAGAGATTTTTAATGACTCATGACTTAATTTAGATGTATAGTATTTTTATACATAAAAAAAATATATTTCATTTACTTATATGTATTATATTGATAGGTTAATTGAATTTAGATCAAAGAGTAGGTAGGGTAAACAAAAATTAATATAAATATATGAACTTCAAATAATATATAGGTATGTACATTTCCGATATGTCATAACATATGTATATATATATATATATATATAAATATGTATGTAAATATATATTATATGTAAATATGTAATTATGTTTACTGCTAATTAATTGTATTTGTGTATATGTATAGTGTATTATAATTTTTAATAGATTTAAGTAGGTCTATTCAAACTGTGTGATATAGCGTATAAAAATTAAAATGAGAATGTTACCTTTTATCCGGACGCTGATACTCGGGACATGTCTCGATGATCTGCATTCGCTGACTCTGGATACCGTTTCGTACCTCACTTATAAAATGATTATTAAATGTAATGCCACTATCCACTATCTCACACTTTTAGTTTTTAGACAATATTAATTTCTTAGGTTAGTTTAGAATTTTAGATGAAGTTTTATGATTTTAATGGCAAAACTAATTCGCATTATTCATATGTACATATTCGTTGAGCAAATTATTTATATACAGTTCTCTTTTACTTTACTTCTTCATTATGTTAACTTAGTACTTATATACAATATACATAATATATGTAGGTATTGAAACAATTAAAATTATGGATTTTGTTTTAGTTTATATAATATTTTATGTTTAGGAAATTGTCCCTTTAACTCAAAATTAATGTTAGATTGAACTATTAAAATTGATAACTAAGATTAGGCACTTTTTGGTATTTATTTATTTTTTTAACTCGTGCACAATGTGACGTTAGCTCGCAGTTTTCCGCACAGAACAGCATGAATCTGATCGCGACGATAACATGCATCGACTGAAGCCTGGCGTAAACCGCTTGCTTGTCTTCTTGTCGTGATGAGTCTGCCAAGAAGCCTTCGCCTGGTGATTTGGTAGGAAGATGAGACTTCGGAAATGTTGGTGGTCTCTCTGCTTTATGTTGCTGAGCAAGCTATTTGCCTACTAGAGAAATTCCACGTCCTAATCTCCGAAATTGTCTCACCTATTTCCTACGAGATTTTTATTTACATGAGTTACATATATACGCAAGTGTAGAACCATGTGACCTTACCTTCTATTTTATTTTATTTTTTCTTGTTTTAGCACTATTTACTACTGATATATTAATTTAATTTTAGGTTTTAGTTAAGGCACTTTAATTTTATGAGTAACGTAGTTTCTAATTATAAGTTTTAAATTTTACTTAGTTAATTTTGTCTTCTTAGCTCTGAAGATGATAAGCAAAAGAAAGACGTAGATGCCTTTCGTATGCCCTATAGCTCATGCAACGTATGGGTATGTTCACATAGCCCTGCATTTATAAAACGACATCTATGGGTGAAGTCAATATTTCGATGTTAAGGCCTCATCACACTTATGCACAAAATACAAAAATATTAAAATAAAAAAAAATAAAAATATTCTGATTTTGTACATCAGTTAGTTCACACTACAAAATATTGTTCAAAAATGGGTTAAATTGCACACATTTTTGTGTAATATTTGAACACTGTTTGAAGCCTCTATAAAGCCTGAATCTTAGAGGTTTAAATTGAATAGATTTGATTTTAGGACCAACGCTTTTTTGTCGGAGATACTGCTGTGATATTCAGAGAACATACCGAATTTTATTCTACGGGAAAACCAAATTACTGGCCAACTGATGTTAGAAAAATACCGGATTTGATCGATTTTCATCGTAAAATTTCTGCCGATTAATCAATTCAAAGATGAGGAATGCCTTGATCTTTTCTCTGATCATTCTCCGGTCATTTAAACAACGATCGATTCACTCATTATAAAAAAAACCACCCAGACTAAAATATGGGAAAACCAACTGGGAAGGTTTCAAAAACGATATTGAAAATAATATCCGACTGGGTGTATCGCTCAGATTCCCATTGGATTAAAAATTTCAAAAATCATTCAGTAGAAACATATCTGCAAAGCCTTATAGCCGAAAAAGAATCTAATTATTCACTTTGGAAAGCAATTAGGCCCAGTTTTACTTCGGAAGGTAGTGCCACTTAACCCACTTCAAACGGTATCGCTTTGGTTCTACGTAGGCCTATGCGAGTTTGACGACTCACCTGAGTGTCAACAGCCCATTAAAACCTAACCTAACCTAAGTAGGTACCGGTGCTTAAGGATAGCGATGCGATTACATGAGGACACAAGCGTTGTCATTATAGCCTCTCACTATCAACTCCTACTCTCACCTCCACGCTGGTGACTGGTGGGTGCCTAGTACCTCGACTGGAGATGGGGTATTAAACCCCTGTGGAAGGTCGTTGGTAGCAGCAAACGAGAGAGGGGGGAGGAGTGTCCTCTCACTAAAGGACTCACTCTCAGGCGGCAGCGAAGGAATTCCCTAGATGGAGTCAACGGTGGCGCCTACAGCTCCAGTTTGATCGAACTGGTAGTGTAATCCCTATATGAGCTGCTTCGACATATTTGAACACCAGGTCTATAGGGATTTCCAATACTAAGCCAGGGTGTTGGAAAAGAGTTGGTAGCGGAGGAGCCCTCAATGGGCTCAAAGGCAGCGCACTACAGAGGCATAAGTCTGATCAACATCGCCTACAAGATCCTATCTGCCGTAATATGTGAACGCCTGAAACCGTTTACCAACAACCTGATCGGCCCTTATCAGTGTAGTTTTAGGCCAGGAAAGTCCACAATCGATCAAATCTTCACACTTCAGCAGATCCTGGAAAAAACCCAAGAAGTCCAAATCGACACCCACCACCTATTTATCGATTTCAAAGCCGCATACGACAGCATTTATAGAGACGAACTATACAGAGCCATGTCTAGTTTTGGTATACCGCCCAAACTCGTTCGTTTGTGTAGGATGACGATGGAGAATTCTCGCTGCAACATCAGGGTCAGAAACGACCTCACCGACACTTTGGATACTTTTTCAATTTGATTCTTGAGAGCCAACACCAGAGGCACAATTTTCCAAAAATCGGTGCAACTATTAGCATACGCCGACGATATTGACATCATTGGTAGGACTCAACGTGATGATGCCACGTTTGCTAGTATAGAGAAGGAAGCGGCAAAAATGGGGTTAGCAGTAAATGAGGGTTAGACAAAGTATATGCTGTCAACACGAAAGGACACACAACATCGACGAATTGGACAGAACGTCACCATTGACAGATATAACTTTGAGGAAGTACGGGACTTTGTCTACCTCGGCTCCGCTATTAACTCTGAAAACAACATCTCGTCAGAAATCAAACGAAGAATTACTCTTGCCAATCGCCCTATCTCATGGAGGTATATTCGTTTTTAAACATAGTTTGTAACATAGAGAAATAATTTAGCTACATATACCTCAAAGTATATGAATTGACTCAGAATCGCTAGCTGAGTCGATTAATCCATGTCTGTCAATCCGTCCGTCCGTCTGTACATCACCGATTTTTAGGACTTAAATTTTGCATGATAAATTATTTGCATGAATAGAATTCTTGGTGATATAAGTCTTTCTGATACCAAGTCTGGGATGTCATTTCCCCTTATTGACGGTCCTGGGATGTCTTTAGCGACACATGGAATATTCAGGGTCGCCGATACATTAAAATTATTGAAGGATTTATCGGCTTGTTCGACTTCCATTGCCAGTGAAGCTTTC
The DNA here is from genome assembly GCA_932526625.1 of Rhingia campestris. Lineage (NCBI taxonomy): Eukaryota > Metazoa > Arthropoda > Insecta > Diptera > Syrphidae > Rhingia > Rhingia campestris. Next base: position 148,380,204 of record OW052183.1, read on the forward strand.
GGAAGTTCTTGGACGATGACAGCCCTCTTCCTTGCCCTATGTTTCCGGACACGTTCTTTACTAGTTTTTGTTTTGTATTTAGAACGAAGTCGAGCTCGATATATGAAATGTCTGAAGTAACACACACAATGACACAAAACACATATTTCGTTTTTCATATCCACACTATGACTAAACCAACAAAATTCACAACAGAGCGCTCTCTTATGCTTGCGCTCTCACATGTTGTTGTTCCGTGTTCTTCTTCTACTGTTCGAACATTTTTTCTGTCCGCCGCGCTTGCCCCCCTCCTTTCTCATTTAATTTTCTGATGTGTATTGTGCTTTGGGTTCACACTTCACTATAGAGTGCTCTCTCATCCTTACGCTCTTGCTTGTTGTTTGCCTGCCGTTGTCCCACCAAGTTAGCTTTCCCCTACCCATGACTTTTCGAGTCGTTACATGTGAGTTTGGATTTACCCCGACGAGCCCAAAGAAGTTTCACTTCAAAAACCCTGGATAGGTACTAAGTTTGAAGAAAATCGGTCAAGCCGTTTATGCTGGAGAGAAACGGACGGAACTCCAAAAAACAACTTTTTTGGGTAGTCGTAATGTTAGAATCATTCAAAATCTCGAGGTCGAAAATTTTCACGAGAACAATAACTTTCTCTTTGTAAAAGAAAATTAAAAATTGAAATAAACAATTATACGGAAATGAAAATGTCAAAAAAGCGGACACTTGGCGGGACAAAGATTCAAAAGCGGGACTGTCCTGCCAAATGAGTGACATCTGCCAACCGTAATTCAGAACTATTTTTAGTTTTGCTGTACCGCAAAAACACGTTTATCTGCTCAGAGCGATCTTGGAGAATTCGCGCTGCTCGATAAAAATCGGTAATGAAATGTCAAAACAGGAAAAGTAAAAATGTTTGGGCATCCACGAAACACATAACAATCTCGCAACTGTACTAAACAGTGGTCAGCCGGTGGAGTGAATTGGTGATTGAAATTTTGAGATAAAATTCAACCTACTCCCCTATGGCTCTACATCTTTAGAAATAAAAGGACTTTGCAATCACATTTCACACATGCAACACTGATGACAACAACACGAGTCAAAAACATCTATCCTGGTTTTTGCCTATAGCATGTAACGCTTCATGCATGTCAGCTTATTACACACCACTAACGCAGAATTTCCGCTCGATGTGGTGGTGTTACATTGTAACGTGATACCACACCGCTCGCAGTGCCATCCCATCCAACGTTCAACGCAAAACGAATGAAAAACGCACGACAATATATCACAGCGTTGCATCAATCCTTCCATTACATGGTAAAAATTTATTATTTGTCCTTTTTTCGCTCTAGCATTGCCACAGCATGATTGCCGAAGGATACGTGAATGCATCATCCACCATTGGATAGAGAAGAAAACGCTAGCAATCGCCTGTCCCGTCGTCTACATGTGCCAACTAAGTCGTGCAAATGATTTATGTCTTTAATATGTGGACTCTGGTCGTAAAAATGTCCACTTGCAGTCTATATGGCTAAGGCCAGGCGACATTTCTTCATTTCGTCCAAAGGAAAGGAATGAAAAATTAAATGACAAAAAAAATGGTGGTGGGTTATAAAAATATTGCCTCTACCAACTGATAGACATATGCAAGATGGCATGCAATCCCCTTCCATGCATATGTGTGTGTGTAGCTTGTAATTATCTCCATCAAGGATTAATATTTTTTAAACAGATGCCGCTTGGGGGTATTAAAAGTTCGACATAATGAGAGAAGCCTTCAGGTAGTATAGGTTGCACATGTCGATGATCAAAAGTTATACACTTAAGCCGCTTTTAAGGATACTCATGAACTTCCCTATCGGTTGTTATAAGATTTAATCATTTCGCTTGATTTCACATCAAGGATATCGCCGCTGGCACTGTTGTCTTATTAAAATTTACATCGTTGAAATATTATGGATGGTCGTCCTGGGTGTGTGTGTGTAAGTAACAGTATCTCTGTTACCGTTAGGCGGATATAATGCTTCGTTCTCATGGAATTCATATTTCCGCTCGAATTATGGTAATTGGCATAGAAAGAGTGGTACTCAAGTGCGACAGGAGCTACTGATTGAGGGGCAGAGACAAAGACACAGGCCCATCAGATGAATGGAATAATCCTTGCGGCAGCAAAGCGCGACATCGGTGTGACAGTTTGACATGGTGTAAGGCGTAAGGATTTCTTAAGCATGGCGACACAGCTCAGTGACCATCTTAACGGGTTGGATTAGTAAAATTAATTGGTAATTGATGCTTTTTGTTTGTATTTCCTTATTTAGGGTTAGGAAGGGGGTCCTGTAATGGCTTTCCCTAAAATGATGTTTAGATGAATTTACGACAGCAGTTATTTTTTGATTTTCCTTAGTTTACGAGTAGGTATAGCAATTTGGCGCTAGAATGGGTTATAGGCTTATTAAGTTCTCTCCGACTTGAAGGCATTTTATTGGTTAAGTATCATTTAAAACGGGAATTGCCAGATGAATTGCACGAGTAATTTCCATGGCTTATTAAAACGTTTGACAGTTGGAATGAAGGGACTTAGAGTTTAACACCCGAGACCGCAATACAATTCATCTGAGTTAAGAGGGTTGAAGGAAGGACGATGATAAATTAAAGTGAATTTTCTCGAAATTTCTAGGATTGAGAATATACTGAATTTTGTATGCATTACCTAAGGGCAAATTCACATTAAGCTTCTCTTTTTTTGAAAACCTATAAACTGCCCGCAGGTGAAATGAACTGTATCTCAAGAAGGGTACGTTCAATGTTTTCGGCTTAAGCTCATAGACCAACTATTTTAAATGCTACAGAACAATGTCCTAGTAACAATAAATAGTGCGACATTAGAAGCAGTTCCTGAAGGACTGGACTTATTCGAGAGCCATCTTAGTTAAAGCCTAAGTTTACTTTGGACAAGTAGGCGGCCACATGTAAGGCAATGCGATTATATGAAAATACAAACATATTTACCCTAGCTGGTGCTTATCAAGGGTTTCCATTGTGTGTCCTCGTACTAAAGAACCGCTTCCTTCATCTAGACAGCGGCGGAAGAATTTACAAAATATAGTCGACGGTGGCGTATACATTCCCAAAGGATGGATAAAGTGAGCAACATATATGAGCTGAAATACAACAACAATTTTTTGGCGAAACAGGCTCATTAGTACCCAGGGCCTAGCTTTCTCACAACCATTCATGTGTGCGTGTGTACTTCTTGCACGATAGTGGGACCATCAGTTTTATACCGACTCGGAACGGCTAAGTTGAGATAAGCTTTACTGGAAAATTGATACTACCCGGATGATTTGTCAGATTATCACGAGAGGAGGGCCAGCGAAAAATCATTTAAGTGTTGCTACGACTGAGTATTAAATCCAAACCATCGCGCCGTCCCGTTCATTTCCAGCATCAGCTTTATTTGGGCGCACCCGAATCTGCTAAGCAAAAATACACAATCAAGGAGAGTTTTACGACCTCATATACGAAGCCTTTGATGCCTGCCAGCAATACATTTTTGGGGACTTCAAAGTGAAAATAAAAAGAGAAGAACATCTTAGGCGGTTTAGTTGAATAAAATGGTTTTCGACAATCAGGCTTTGCACTATATTCTGCCAGCCACTCCAGAAAAAATACACCTGATTCCAAATAGAGGTGACAAAACACAGAAGCGCACAACACAAAACCCGATCGCCACAAGGATATCCCGCATAGGAAAAAAAGAGAACACGCAGCTTCCCAGCTCTTGGAAATTAAAGATTCTTGCTATAAGAAGAACATTCGTCAATTCGACAAACAACTGCCAGTTGGCTTCAAAGTAGGAACACTTGCTTATTTAAGTGGCATTACAGTCCGGGATGAACCTGAGCCTCAACCAACATGCCTCTCCAATTAGCCCGGTCCTTAGCTAACTGCGTCCAGTTGCGCACTCCAAGTTGGTTGAGGTCGGTTTCTACTTGTGCGCGCCACCTAAGGCGCGGTCTTCCTCTACTGCATCCGACGTCTGGCTGGGAATCGCGTCATTGGTGTCCATTCGTTCTACACGCCTAGCCATTTTAAACGTCCAATGCGGAGTATGTCGCTGTACAGCTCGCATAGTTCTTGGTTGAATCTTCGTCTCCATAGCCCGTCAACACAAACGGGACAGAAGATTTTTCGAATCGACCAAGGATTTCTTCATCTGCTTTTGATACGGTCCATGCTTCAGCGCCGTGGAGCAGGACTGGGATGATCAGGGTCTTATATATGATCTCCTTAATAGTTCGAGTGAGGACTTTACTACCGAATTGCCTTCTTAGCCCTAAGAAACAGCGGTTGGCATGAGTAAATCTTCGTTTGATTTCTGACGAGATGTTGTTGTCAGAGTTGTTAGCAGAGGTAGACAAAGTCCCGTACCACCTGAAAGTTATATCTGCAATGGTGAATTTTTGTCCAATAAGTCGATGTTGTGTGTCCTTTCGTGTTGACAGCATATACTTACACATGACAGCACATCGCCTTGCCTTAACCCTTTTTTGTATCGAATGTGTCTAAGAGGTCGTTTCCAACCCTGATGGAGCAGCGAGAATTCTCCATCGTCATCCTACACAAACATGACATGGCTATGTATAGTTCGTCTCTATAAATACTGCGGTATGTAACTTTGGACTCGATAAATAGTGGTGGGTATCGATTTGCACTTCTGGGGTTTTTCCAGGATCTGCCGAAGTGTGAAAATTTGATCGGTTGTGGACTTTTCTGGCCTAAAACCACACTGATAAGGGCCGATCAGGTTGTTGGTAAACGGTTTCAGGCGTTCACATATAACGGCAGATAGGATCTTGTAGGCGATGTTGAGGAGACTTATGCCTCTGTAGTTGGCGCAGTTCAGAGTGTCTCCTTTTTTGTGGATAGGGCAAACGATGCTGAGGTTCCATTCTTCAGGCATAGTTTCATCCAACCAGATTTGGCTTATGAGTTGGTGGATGTTGCTTACCAAGTCATCTCCGCCAGGTTTATAAAGATCAGCGGGAAGGCCGTCATTTCCGGCGGCCTTATTAAGTTTGAGTTTAGATATTGCTACCCACACTTCACTTAGGTCGGGTGGTTGGCAGTTTTCGCTGTCGTTGCCAATATCGAATGGTTCGTTCTGCCTGACAGCGGAATGTTGTTCTTCATCGCCGTTTAACAGTCTGCAGAATTGGTTCTTCCATATCCTCAGCATCGACTGTGTCTCAACTACGATATTTCCTTGTTCATCTCGACAGGATTTTGTTCGAGCCTTGTATACTTTGCTTTGACTTTTTACACTTTGGTTAATCTTGTGAATATCCTTCCTGGAGTGGCACCTATCTATATCCTCGATCGCGCGCTTTTCTTGCTCTCTTTTCTTCTTTCTGAAAAGCTGATGTTCTTCCCTTCTCCTTTGCCTATAGAGCTCAATGGCAGCTCTCGTCTTCACCTGCAGCTTAGCCTTGAAGGCCTCCTTCTTGGCTGCGAGCATCTGTCGGCATTCCTCATCAAACCAGGGGTTTCTTGCTGGTGGGCGCGAGAAACCTAGCAGATCAGTTGCGGCTGATCTAATGGCCTGTTGGCATCGTTGCCATTTTTCTTCGACATTAGATGCTGGTGGTATGGTGTGAATCGAGAGGTCAAGAGATTCGCGTTGCACAAAGGTCTTGGCGGTCTCTTGCGATTGCAGTCTTTCGACATTAAAATTTTTCACAGTATTTCTGGTTTGTTGTGGCGTGGTGGATATTCGCATCCTTACCTTTGCTGCAACAAGGTAGTGGTCCGAGTCGATGTTAGACCCTCGGAATGTTCGGACATCCATAATACTGGATGCGTGCCTCTTGTCTATCGCAATGTGATCAATTTGGTTGACTTTTCGTTGATCTGGAGTCTGCCAATTCCCCTTATGGATATCGAAATGAGGAAACCGTGTGCTGGTTTTAATGGCATTTCATTCCGTAGCGAAGTCAATTAACCTAACTCCGTTACCAGACGTGCTGTCATGTAGGCTATATTTTCCGACAAGATGTCTTCTCTAACCTTTGCGTTTAAATCTCCCAGCACGATTTTAACATCGTACTTTGGAAGTCGCTCATAGGTTTTGTCAAGGAGCTCGTAGAAGCAATACTTATTTGTATCATCTTTTTCCTCCGTCGGAGCATGGGAGCATATACGGCTTATGTTGGCGAATTTGGCCTTTATGCGGATTGTTACAATGCGTTCGGTAATGTCTTGGAAACAGAAGACTTCTTGCCTAAGTCTGGCACTTATAACAAATCCGCATCCGAATAGTCGCTGTTTCTGCTCACTATAACACGGTCCCTAGTAGATGTCACAGTTCATCCTCTTTTTGCTCTGCCCATCCTATCGTTTTTCCTGGATGACAGTAATGTCTGCTTTGAAGCAGTTTAAGGCTTCCGCTAGTTGTTCGCCTGCACCTCTTCTGTTTAATGTTCTCTCATTCCAGGTGCAGATACGAACGTTGTTGTCCTTTTTTCGTTTAGCAGATTCGTCAACAGTAATATCAGTCCTTTCCGAGGCTATTAGTTGCTTCGTAACAATGATTTTTTCCATGGGTGGGTAGTTAACCCAAAGCACAACCCCCAACCTGGAGGGCAGGTTCCAATTTATTAGATACCCCTAGGACATGGGGCCATCAGTATCCACTACGGGATTGAGCGCTAACGTTGACCTTTTGGTTCATCCGCCACCATCTCTGTTCAAGGGGCCTGACTTTCCCTTAAAATTCCTAGATAACCTGTTGTCCGAATATGTCGAAGCAGCTTATCTTGGTTCGCCTGGGACGGCAGACCGGGTTTTCATTCCGCGCCAATCTGACCAGGGTGAATATAGTGTTGCTGTTTTACGTCTTGTTATCAACACTCGCACTTATCGTTTAGCAAGTCAAATACAGCTGGATGACACCAGTACCCGATGCTTACCACTTGGAGATGAAAAATAAGCACATTATATATGTAGTCAGAGTTGCGTGCACTGGACATTGCCAAGTTAAAGCCAATCAAAGTCTACTCTCGTTCTACAACACCCAACCAAAGAAGGAACACAGTATGCCCGATGAACAACTACCAACACCCAAGTGGTATCAGGCTCGACAAATCGACAATGTTCACACTAAGGCAAATCTTAATAGAGCCCAATGAATTTAAGGTCGATACCACCTGGATGGCTGCGATGTAGTATTGAGTGAAAATTTGAGTGAACATTTTCGAGTTAAATTCTAGCCAAAATCTATGTATCCATAATTGAAAGAAATTAAAATAAAGGGAGTTTGGTACAGTTTTGCGAATATAACGAACACAAAGAACAGTAACTCCCAGAATTTAGTTCGGACACCATTTATGAAGAAAGTCTACACTACATCCAACAATTTTCCCATCACCCTCTTTCTTCTCTCGCAGCTTAGCCGGGGTCGACTTTAATTCGCTTATGGTAGCATCCATGGCCTAGAGCCCTAAGGCCGATAACTGAATTCAGGAATTCAGCAAAATTGACCGCCATGCGTATATTAGTTCGGATTTTGACAAGGATATGCACCTTCTTGTGATTTCTTCAATCTCGTGCTAGAACAGATAGTGCGAGGCGCAGTTTTCTTTACCAAATTTGTTCAGCTACTGAAATTCGCACTCGATATCGACATTATTGATCCATCCCATCGTGCCGTTATAGAAGACTTTACAGCAATTGATGAATTGGAAAAACCTTTTGGCCTTCTAGTTAACGATGTCAAAACCTACACATGTGCCATATACCTATCAACAAAATGTCATTGTTGGCATTTGTTGATTTCAACCATTTGAAGAGCTTCTCTAACTCGGAGTCAACTTCTACCAATGACACCAGGGAGATGTTTAACCCTTGGAAACCGATGCTACTTCGGTTTAGAAAAACGTATGGAATTAAAACTCCTAAACTCGAATTCATAATGCTTGCTCTACCGGCTCTAAATCTTACCAGTGCAACTTTACGGCGCCAAGTGCTGGACACTTTCGAGCCAAAACTTATTCGTCGCATTGTTTATCCTATATGCGTGAAAGACGAATCGAAGAGAAGATACAACCGATAGCCTCTTCAACCTTCCCAATCTGTCAATTATGAGTTGGAAAAAGCGGTAAACCTATATCCAGAATGTTCTTTGGGTCGACTACGAAGGTGGTTAGGAATCAGGTCCATTTTCACTTCCTTACGTTGTGCTCCTAGTCAAACATCCACTGCCACTGACACTACGATTTTTTAAAGACTTTTGGACCTATGGTCTGCATCAAACATGGCATGTAGGCAAAGATCCCGGGTTATCGCAAAGGATTTAGAGGAAGCTGGAGTTAAGGTACACATCTACCTTCCTCCACTTTTCCGATGTTATGCTTCACTCTTGGTAATTGCTGTCAATTATCGCGAATTGCAGACGTTCTTTTAACTTCGGCGACTAAACCTTCTGTCAGCGGTTCTGAATTGCTAGGCCGTTTTTTTTGCGCTCCTTGGTGCCTTTGCCTTTTCGACGCGATGTCCTCGGAGGAGCTGGCGAACCGTTAAAATAGTTCCTTGGCCCAGCTTAGAGATGAATCTTGTTTTTCGTTCGCTATTCGTTGAATACGGGCAATAAGAATAGCAAGTGCCCGTTTATCACTTCCTTAGAGCTAGGGGACGATTAGTCGAGTAATGATTTGGGAGGGGCCATTTATGGCAATCTCGAAGCCTTTAAGCTCTAAACAGATCTACAAGGGTACACAGGTAATAAGTCAACTAGATGCGAGCTCGAAGCCGTACATAAATTTGGCCCAGTTGGGTTAGAGTAAAAGTGGGGTGCACATCTCGCATATCTTGAAACATAAAGTCGGTTCTACTGCCAAAAGTAGAGAATAATATGCCCATTGGACCATTTTGCGGGTCTCGCATAAACGAATTTGTGGTGTGATGCGAAAGTGCGCAGTTACGGTGAATTATTCGAGAGTATGTTTTTAACTCAAATCTTTTCCATCACATCACGGTTATATTCGTTTCCAATAAACTCAAAATTTAAAACTAGCCCAGTCTCATCCCCCTTCCAAATTCAACTTCATCGTAATATCCGTTTAAACAGTTCCGTTTGTAATACAACACCTAAAGTAGCTATTACTGGACAATTTTCACGCCCTTCGGGTTAAATGTGTGCCAATAAATCACCGATATCAGCAACCAATCATCAAACTAATCGGCGATCAAACAATTAACTCCCGAACTCCGCCCGATTCCTGAGGCTCGCGATTATGGCCCACCATCCATATAAAACTACTCCCACCCCTAAACTAGAGGAGGGTGGAGCGCGATGGCGTCACTAATTCACCATTATTTATTGGCTCAGGCCAATAAAACAAATTAAATCCTCTATTGTCATCCGCAGCCGTGTAGACGGTGCGGAAATTCTATCCGCACTATCACAAGACAACAGACCCTTGAGGTTATCTTGGCGCGCGCTCTCTACAACACAGCACCGTAGAACAACAAAGTCGAACACACCGAACATCACCATACCGCTGCCAGCAGAGGTCGCAAATGAAAATAAATACAAACGGAGTTGAAGGAATAAATAAATCAGAGCATGTGTTAATTATCCTACAACCACAGTCGATTAATTCCCTGGGGCAAGCACTCAGCTCACTCATTCCAAGCCATTTCAGTCAAGAGGAAGCCTGAGCGCCCAATCGACCAACCGACCGTCCGACCAACCGATCTAACGATTCTTCTTGGTATCCTTGTTTGGGGGAGGCTTTACTGTTGTTCTTCCTTTTATTTTTATTTTTGTATTTTTTTTTTCCTCTAGCTCTCAGCTCTGGTCCTGGTATTTATTTTCCGATAAAAATGCTGATTTTTCTGTGCCTCGGAACCATAAAAAACCGTTAGAACGAAGAACACATGGGAAAGAAAGTGGCTGGCATCCTCCACACCGGGGGTATCATCATGTCGGGGGAATAGAAGGCCAATCTTATAGGTTACCTATAGTCGGTCGGTATCTGACGTGGTTTGGTATCCGTATAATGTGGAATAATCACCGGAGGCAATTTCATCGTCCTTTTCGCATTAAATCGATAATTGCCGCCGGGTTTTAGGGGTGGCTTAATGTTTACAAAACGTTAATATCCTTGAATTGAGCTATGGCAACTCTCTAAGAAAACAGAACAGCAGAATGGAATAAATCTCTTGGCAATTTCGACCGTTCTACAGGATAACGAGAAGATAATTACACAAATTCCTTTCAGGGTATTAGGAAGCAAACAACTCCACTACACAGGGTGGACACAATTGAGAAATAAAGTTATGCGCAAAGTTTGGCAGCTCCAAACATTGATCTTGATTAGGCTGAATATATGCTAAACTTTAGCGCGTTATGGTGTGTAGGTCTGAGTAAATTGAGGTTACGGGTATCCCAGTGGCAGATAAAATTCGTTTATAGTGGTGCTATGAATTCTTATGTAGCCGATTCAAAATTGCGATTGTATTTAACGGAAATCGGTGATAGTTAAGTTAAGTTTATAAAATTTATATATAAGAACATTCTTTTTTTTCATGTTTTGAAAGTTAAGAAACAATTTGTTAATAGTTTTATGACACACCTTCTTATAAGTTAAAAAAAGAAAACAGTTTCCAACTGATTACGGAACAAGAGAATATCGTTTCTTGTGTGAGGATGAGGATTTCTGTGACGATCTGCTGTAATCTCTTATTTTAGAAATGTAATAAGACTCCTACCACATCCGAGCATACCAGATCACTTTTACCAATCATATTGTTAGCATGTAAATTAAGAAAAGGAATTTTGTATAACTTTAACTTAATTAAGAAAAATAAAACAAGTATCATACAAATATTCCACGAGTCTGATTTTATTCAGTTTTGGTCCTTCGAGCCGGATAACGAGTAAGCAAGTAAGCAGGTTTATTGTAGGATACTTCTTATCTGGCTCGAACGACCAAAGTATATACTTCGAGGCGGATAAAAAGTATCTCATAAATATTTATTGATGAATACTCATGTTTTTTTCTGGCGGGTTTGTGTACTTTAAGTTTTTAGCATGACAAACGAGTTGTTTCCCAAAATGCAAGAATCTCTTAAATAATTTGTATAACTAGAGGATGCCCTAATCCTATTACTAATCAGACATTACTGCCATCCAGAATATACAATGGCATAGCCAGGGCATAAGGTCGATGGCAAAGTTTTGGGATATTTACTACGGTCCGTGTTATAAGGTCGGTATATGAATATAACTTACTTACTTAAGTGGCGCTACAGTCCGAGATGAACCTGGGCCTCAACCAACATGCCTCTCCAATTAGCCCGGTCCTTAGCTAACTGCCTCCAGTTGCGCACTCCAAGTTGGTTGAGGTCGGTTTATACTTGTGCGCGCCACTTAAGGCGAGGTCTTCCTCAAATGCGTCCGACGTCTGGCTGGGAATCGAAGACTCTGCGAGCCAAAGTATTGGTGTCTATTCTTTCTGCATGTCCTAGCCATCTTAAACGTCCAATGCGGAGTTTTTTGACCAGGGGCATGTCGCTGTACAGCTCGTATAGTTCGTGGTTAAATCTTCGTCTCCATAGCCCGTCAACGCAAACGGGACCGAAGATTTTCCGAAGAATTTATCTCTCGAATCGACCAAGGATTTCTTCATCCGCTTTTGATACGGTCCATGCTTCAGCGCCGTAGAGCAGGACTGGGACGATCAGGGTCTTATATAGGAGTTCGAGTGAGGGCTTTACTACTTAATTGCCTTCTTAGTCCGAAAAAACAGCGATTGGCAAGAGTAATTCTTCGTTTGATTTCTGACGAGATGTTGTTGTCAGAGTTAACATCGGAGCCGAGGTAGACAAAGTCCCGTACTACCTCAAAGTTATATCCGTCAATGGTGACGTTCTGTCCAATTCGTCGATGTTGTGTGTCCTTTCGTGTTGACAGCATATACTTAGTCTTACGCTCATTTACTGCTAAACCCATTTTCGCCGCTTCCTTCTCTATACTAGCAAACGTGGCTATGACATCACGTTGAGTCCTACCAATGATGTCAATATCGTCGGCATATGCTAGTAGTTGCACCGATTTTTGGAAAATTGTGACTCTGGTGTTGGCTCGGGAGTTTTGCCCAATCCTTTCAAGAATCAAATTGAAGAAGTCACATGACAGCGCATCGCCTTGCCTAAATCCTTTTTTGGTATCGAATGTGTCGGTGAGGTCGTTTCCGACCCTGATGGAGCAGCGAGAATTCTCTATCGTCATCCTACACAAACGGACGAGTTTGGGCGGTATACCAAAACTAGACATGGCTCTGTATAGTTCGTCTCCATAAATTCTGTCGTATATGGCTTAGAAATCGATAAATAGGTGGTGGGTATCGATCTGGACTTCTTGGGTTTTTTCCAGGATCTGCCGAAGTATGAAAATTTGATCGATTGTTTACTTTTCTGGCCTAAAACCACACTGATAAGGGCCGATCAGGTTGTTGGTAAACGGTTTCAAGCGTTCACTTATTACGGCAGATAGGATCTTGTAAGCGATACTTGCGCCATCTTGTAAGCGATCTCGTAAGCGATACTGGCGCAGGTATGTGAATATTGAATATCCTTAAAAAATCGATATTCATGTTTGAGCTATGCCCAACTAACAATTATTCCTCTATAAGGTATTAAAATTTAATTTCCACAAGCAATTATTTCTGTATGCCTTATATAGTACTTGTGCGCTGAGGTTGAGCATTTTCGTAGTCAATTGTTCGGCTAGATGCCTGTTTAAGATATTATGCAGGCAAATTCACAGGCATAACCGAAGTTATGATGGTATAACCTCTGTAAGGTTGTTTTTAGGCTTATTAGAAGTATTCAAAGAAGAAGAAGAAAATAGCTTCCTAAAAGTGCGCCAAATGTTTTTCCATAAGACTTCATATAGGTTATATTGCTGGAGGGGAAATAGCGTAGTGCTTTATCGAAGCGAAATTCTTAGTTGGATGTTTATTTAACTTTGTCCTTTTCAATTTATTTCGACAAGTTTTTGAATGTAACAGTAATCAAGTGATTGACCAAAGCCAAATGTGACTCTTTGTTGCATTTCTAATCACTTTTTCGATCATCTCCCCACAGCAATGCCGAAGGGTGGAATCTAGAGATCTGAGTGGCCAGTAAATGTCGCAATTTATTGACAACATACGTCCGTGGAGTTTTCGTTGCAGAAACTGCATCGTTTGATTTGCAACCAGTAATCGTCTGGACCATTTTCACACATTTTAAGCCAAAGAGATTCCCATCGACTGTTTTTCTTTATGAAGAAAAATGTCCCAATTGTTTTTTGTTTTTTCCATAAATCTTATTTTCTTATCCATAAATCTTTTATTTATTTCTGATTACATACATTTTTATATTTTATAATGGTTTTACACCTACACCTTTTCGGTTTAGTTATTTTTTTTAGATTGAAGTTACATATGTATGTAATAAACTTTGTTTTTTTAGTTCTTTTTTTGTTTTTTTTTTTTTGAGTATGATAATAAACAATTTATTAATTTTATATTAGATCTAAGGATTCACATTTAAAAAGAAATGGTTAATAATTTTTGTTTCTTTATTTGTAGTTTGTAATGTCTAAAAGTTCTCGAGGTAGCTCGTTGTCTTTTACCATATCAGTTGTAACTTCTTGGTACTTGCAGTATACCTTGGGCTTATCGTCTGGTATTCTTGTTGTCATTGAGTGGCCGGATGAAGCGGTTGTCATCCAAGAATTCCAAAACGACAGTCACCTTGAATAGCTGCATTACGGTAAAAACCTTAAAATGAGGGATCGCCTTAATGTAGATTTCTGCAGTTTATTTGTTTTCTTTGAAGCTTTTGAATATGGGTGTTCGCTGCATCGCCCCAGGCAAGTACATAATACCTAAGCTTAGATTCAACAAAAGCATAGTACACCTGCTTCAAAACTGGAGTTTTTGCATGATACTTCAAGTGAGACATTTCGTAAATGGCCTTCCTCAAATGCATCCACAATTTATCGACGTGCTTGTGTCAGGGGAAATTGCAGTCAATTACAACTCCTAAATATATGTAGCTGTCTACAAGTTCGATGATTATCTAGGCAATCATTATTTTTAATGGACAATTTAGCAATCGCGGTATAGTCAGAGTGGCTTTCTTGAAGACGTGCAAAAGCTCGTTTGTGTAGAGGATGAAAAGGATTGGGAACATATTTACTTTAGCTGCCAATCACTTTTTGCGCTTTTTTTTATTCCACTCATTAAATAAAGCTAAAAATTTAGCAATTTTTTATTTTTGTCGCTCTCAATTATTTAAAAACTTATTAAACAATAAAAATTCCAAAAATCCCTATGGAAATCAACCAACTTTTGACAGTCCATACAAAGTTGAGTGATAAGCAGCATTGCCATTTATACTACATATTCCCGAAAATGGTAAAAAAAAATGTGAAATTTAAAATCAAAGGATTTCTGGGGACAGTCCACGCTCACGCAACTTCGTTGCTCCGCTCAAGGTATGTGAAGTCGTCAGGCAGGCGCCTTAGTCAAACAGTTTTTTTGTTAAAATATTTTTATTTGTTATGTTTTTTTTCAACATGCCAATGCTGTGTACACCGCAGCAGAAATAAAAAAAAAACACAATTTGTATGGAATTATAACCCAAAAAGTGCAATTTTGTTTTATGAATAACTTTTAAACTAAATGTGCAATTTTTAAATGCATGTAAATGATCAGTGCGCAGGAACGAATCGATTAATACAAAAAAAGTGTAAAAAGTGAAAGGCAGCTAAAGTAAATGTATGCCAAGTATTGGGCACTGAGGGACATTATATTGAAACTATTTCCTTTCACTCAGTGCGTTCCTGACTTTTACACAGAACCATCGCGTCGGTCCTGCAGATATTCCTATAGCCATTCCGCCATTACATTCCTTATTCCAATGCGTCGTAGAGCTTCTAGTTAGTTGGAATGGTTCAGAGTATCAAAAACTTTACTAAAGTCCATGAATAATACTAGTATATGTGGTGGCTTCTGTTCAGGTTTGATTAATTTTGATTTGCAAATTTAGCTAGTAGCTTGCCTGTGTTTTTACTATTTTGAAAGCCGTACTGACCATTGTGTATAAGAGAGTGCTTGGATATACAATTCTCCAATTCGTTTGCCGGACTAAATATCCACTTTTTGGCCATTAAATGGTGTTTCATAGATCTCATGTATATTCTCCGTTTTGTGGTAAATGTTTCAATGCTTCACTTTCACTCGAAATGAAATCGAAATAGGTGTAAAGTGAAATTTTGGGTTCCACATTTCACTTTCACCGATTTCAATTTCACAAAATTCGGTTTTATCGTTTTATGTGTGATTTCAATTCGATCATTTTAGTACCTGTGAAATTGTTGGGATGAGCTGACGTGATTGAAAATGTAAGTGAAAAATATCTGAGTGTAGTAATGTTGTTTAGATTTTGGAATAGATATACTAAAAGATAATCGCCCATGTTCTGCATTCCGAGTGAAAGTGAATTGATAACTAATTTCAATTCCACCTTAAACGAAACAGCGTGTTCTGCATTCCGAGTGAATTCAATTTTTTGCAATTCACTTCGAATTCATTTTCGAAATGTCAAAATCAACTGTAAGAAAATTTGCATCATTTAATTAAACATTGTTTCTTATTGAAAAACGTGAAATAAAAAAATTGTTTGATATGGATTCAATATTGTTGTCAATAATGAGTGCTAGAAGGTTGAAACATCGAGTAGAAAGAGTTCGCAGAAAAGTTTTACGTGATAAAGCCAATTTTTTAGATCTTCCAGAAGCAGTGTAAGTGCAAATACGAAAATAGCAAAGACAATGAATTTACCATATTTGAATTGTTTTTAGTTTCAAAAGCAGTTTTAGATTAAACAAAGAAGCATTTGTTTTTGTTTTGGAAGAAATAAACCCCGTAATACAATCGTCATCAATTCCCTTGACTCATAAGCTTGCTGCAACGCTTCGTTTTCTTGCTGAAGGAAGCTATCAGAGATCCGTCCAAGTATGGATTCCAGGTGTAATCGGCTGTTTGGACGGAACGCATGTAAAAATTATTATACCCCACCGGGGTACAACATTTTTTTTAATAGAAAAGGATATTTTAGCATCAATGCATTGGTTGTGAGTACTATTTTTTTTTACTTTAGTTTGATAGCGTCACAATAAGTGTTTTAATTTCTTGCAGATATGTGACCACAAAATGAAAATACGAGCTATTGATGCGACTCGTCCTGGTTCAAGCCATGATGCCTTAATATGACAAATAAGTGACGGGAGAAAATATTTCCTCGACAAGTATGAGGCTGGGCAACGTGGTACATGGCTGCTTGGGGATGGCGGTTTCAGTCTCCCGAATCATTTCAACAGAAAGCATTCTGCAGCTAGAAATGTAGTCGAAAGAACTATTGGCAATTTAAAATTGCGCTTCAGGTGCCTGCTTCATAATTTAAATTATGAGCCAAGTAAGACTAGTAAAATTATTAACGTTTGCTCTGCTCTTCACAATATTTTTAGAGAATTTAATTTAGAGTTAGAAGAAGTTGAGCAAATTGAGAGTGGAGAAGAGCAAATAGACAATAATGAAAATGATGACTTAGAATATTTTAGCGAAGGAAGAATAATTCGTGATTGTATTGCAAGCAGTCTTTGGCAATAAAAAAAATTAATTCAGAACGATTGGTTTTTTATTTTATACACAAAAGTAAAAGTAATACAGATCAAAAGGAAACTTTAATATTGCTTTGGATAATCCATCTGTATGTTTAATCTCATTTCTTCAATTTCAAGTCGCCTCTTTTTTATTTAATTTTTTTTTTCCTTTTTTAGTTGTTCGATTGCCATATTATGGCGCTTTGATTCTTCCACCTGCAGAGTCAAAGTGTCATACATTTTTTCCAAAGAACGATATATCCTCTTTAAGCTGGATTTTATTTTCCTTCCCCAACTCAACTGAGTCTGATAATTTTTCAGCTATTCCCTTTAGCGTGACCTCCTGAATATCCATGTAGTGATTAAGATGCTTATCTGCTCTTCTAACATTTGTTCGTAAGGGCTTTGGAGGTTTTACTGTATGAGAAGGGGAGGGAGAGCTGTCGAAAGTGCTGTCGCGATTTGCGTTTTCCGGTTCCTCAGTTTTATTTTCAGAAATATTTTATCCAAACGCAGATATACCAGGAATTCCTTCCACAACGCTATAAATGCCAGTGATCTTCGCAATAGTGCCTTCTATTGCTGAAATGTGTTGCGAATTATTAGGTCCACCTCCTGTGGCCTTGATCTCCTTTTTATTATCGGCAAGTTTTTTCCGGATATTCAACTTCCAATCTAGCCAAACCTAGTTAAATGTTTTTTCATACACATATATTAGAATAATAATGTTATGCCAATTACTTACCCTTTTCCAACCACTTACATCCTTAATTGGAGGTACTTCACTATTAAGAAGACGTGTGAGGTTAGTCCACAGATCCTTCGTAATTGATTTGTCCCCCTTGACAAAACCTTTGGCTAAATCTAAGTGCTCTTCCATAAATTTCAACAAGACTTTTTCTTGTCTTGAATTCTTATGTTTTCCCCTGTTAATAACAATTATTTTCATAAAAGCAAGGCAAAACTTGTGACTGGAATTCACCGTAAAACGGTATATATTCGAAATGTAGAACACCATTTTCCATCTTCGAAAAACCAATTCACAAATATCATTTCGACTGGAATTTAGAACACCGAAATTCCACATTCGGAATTATCAATTCACAAAAATGCCATGTTTTGCGGACTGCAGAACACCAAATTTCACTTTCGCTAGTTGAATTCACAAAAAGTGAAATGTAGAACATGGGCGAATATATTTTACCAAGTTAAGCACAAAAATAATTCCCAGGAGGCAAAATTTATTACATTAATTGAGAGGCATAAAGATCTTGTCAGAGGATTTATGAAAGGAGATCCAGTTGCAGCGGACGCTTTGTTTTTGAAAAAAATACTATTTTTGGATCCTACTCACAATCAGTGCATTAACTGGTATTCTTTCCTGCCTTCGATGTCGATGACCCCATGAATAAGAAATTCGTCCATGCAATGTTGTTTTGATTTCCGTTTTCTTCATCCGACATGGAATGTTTGACCAACCTGGACAAATTTTGTTCTCCATAACATTGAGAACTCTTTTCAATATCTTTAATACAGTGCTACGGCCCAAAGCAACATCAGAATCTTTTCCAATTGATCTCAGAAAGCTTCTTTCGGTAAGGAAACGCAAAACTGAGGCGAACTGCATCATACACAAAAATCTATGACTGTTTTAGGTGTGGCGCAAAAGTTTGCAGCAAAATTTGGAAAGCGTGTTTATTTAGTCGATAATATGACATAAATCTTAATGAAAGAACAATTTTTGATTTTCATTTGAAATTTATTTGTTTTAGTTACGCAGCATCTATAATTCTGCAATTTCTAAAGGGGTCTTATCGTACACCTTTTTGTTTTTCCTCTGCGTACTTTTGTTTTTCAACTTGCAACAACGCAGCAATATAAATAGCACTCAATAATTTATTATTTATTTTATAAAAATTAGGCAGAATTTGTAAACAAACAAATTTATAAAAAAAAATAATTTTGCAATGTTCCATATGACAGATAGTATCAGATATCTTTAATTTCACCGAGTGATTTCGAAAACTTTTCAAAGTTATGAAATCGCTCGATTTACAAATGTAATTTCACTTTC
The DNA here is from genome assembly GCA_932526625.1 of Rhingia campestris. NCBI lineage: Eukaryota > Metazoa > Arthropoda > Insecta > Diptera > Syrphidae > Rhingia > Rhingia campestris. The sequence goes on from OW052183.1 coordinate 148,398,992, forward strand.
ATTTCACTCGATTTCTGGAACCTAGCTGTTAGCTTCTGTGAAAAGTTACTCATGCGTCATCAAAATTTTTTTTTCCAAAAATCTGGTTAAGTGTTAGCCATTCGAGCGACTTTTTGGGCGTATTTCAAGCGACGTGTATTGTCTGTTGGCAATATTCTTTGAGTCAATTGCACTTTATACAGCATTAAATGCAAAATCATTCTTTAAAGATGATTAAACAGTCGCCAAAATTGTTAAAGCGACCCACACATGTGGTTTCGGCAACATCTCTTACCTCTTCAACTAGTTCATTAGAATGTCTTGGGAATTCATGAAAGGCATATCTTCTACTGTACCGTGCTCAGCTGAATTCGTTAGTGGCTACGATATTTTTGACGATATGCTTGTTGAGTTTAGACAACTGAACAACTATTTTCAATGTTCATCTGAAACGATTGGTGCTTCTTTCGAAGGGAAATAAACCTCAAGGAGTCTTAGATATCGTTCTATTCCCCTGTTTACGATAGTAATAGCTGAAGATAGGGGCGCACAATCCTTGTCGTATATTAGTTCTGATACATAGTTTTAAACATAGAGAAATAATTTACCTAGATGTACCTCAAAGTAACTGTATGGATCGACTCAGAATAACTATCTGAGTCGATTAAGCCATGTCTGTCCGTCCGATTTTTTGGTCTTAAATTTGGAGCTATAATAATGAAATTTGGTATATAGGATCCTCGTTCGAGTCTACGGAACAAGTGTAAACATTTTCAAAACTCGCAGACTGCCACGCCCAGTTTTAATAAAAACTTTCTTTTTGGTCATATTGTTGGGAATTTTTAAGAAGTTTTATAATAACATATTTAGAATATCTCAATATCTATATTGTGTCCAGTTCTTGCCACCCCCACTTTTTGTGGACGATAATGTAAACAACGGTTTTCGGAAAAATTTTAAGGAAATTTGAAAAAAAAAACGTTTGATGCAAAAACATTGTTAATGTTAATGTTAACATTTCGTCCGAAAGACATTTTTACCCACGACCACTTTTTGGGGGCGTTTTTTTGTTAAAAATTATATGTATGCCCTTCCTCATAGGGTTTTCGGGAGACAAGCGTTATTTTTTGTCAAATCCTTAAATATATATAAAGAGTCCGCCAAATAACTTTTTTTTTTTGAAAATGCTATAAAAAAAAATACTGAATATTTTCTCTAATTTCTTTTTTATACCCTATCCCATAGGGGGGTATATTAGTTTTGATACTTAGTTTGTAACATAGAGAAATAATTTTGCTACATATACCTCAAAGTATATGGATCGACTCAGAATCGCTAGCTGAGTCGAATAAGCCATGTCTGTCTAGACATTTCAATTTCAAAAAAGTGTCTGAGTAGCATATTTAGACAATCCTAATATCTTTATTTCGTTCATACAAAGTTTTTTGCCACGCCCACTTTTTGGGGGCGTTTTTAGTAAAAAACTCTTTTTGTCCAAATTTTAAAACTTTCGAAATTTTTTGATGCAAATACTTCCGAAATGGTAATATAAACATTTTGTCCATAGATCATTTTCACCTACGCCCACATTTTGGGGGCGTTTTCTTACAAAAACCATTTGTATACCCCATCCCAAGGCATTAGCAATAGAAAACCGTTGTTTTTTGTCGAACCACACAAGATTTTGAGAAACTGTCTGAGCAATATATTGTGACAATGTCATTTTCTGTATTTCATCGCCATAAGGCCTATATTTTGAGGATATTAATATAAAGGATGGGATGGGATAGGGTATTCAACGATCCGCATAGCGGATTGTAGCCTCTCATATGTTTTATTTGAAAGTACAATCCTTCCGGTTAATAATGAAAAATAATTTCATTCAAATGGCTGCCTCAGCTGGCCATGCAGTAGCCTACACGATCGGTCCAATTTTTAAGCACATTATCGATTGTGTGCAGCTGTATTTCACTAATGGCTTCACGAATATTGTCTTTAAAGCGTCAATTGTCTCTGGCTTGTCGGCGTAACACTTATCTTTAACGGCACCCCACAAATAATAGTCCAACGGTGTCAAATCGCAGCTTCGAAGTGGCCAAACGACATCAGCTCTGCGGCTGATAATGCGATCTTCAAAATCAGGGCGCAAAACATCGAGTGTAGCTTCGGCTGTGTGGCTCGTAGCGCCGTCCTGTTGAAACCAAATGTTGCCAATATCCTCCTTTTCAATTTTTGTGAACAAAAATTCTTTCAACATGGCCCAATAACGATCACCATTGACTGTAACGGCCACTCCTTGCTCATTTTCTAAGAAAAAATGGCCCAATTATGCTTCTGGACCAAAATCCGCACCAAACAGTGACTCGTTTTGGGTGTATCGGCTTTTCAATGTATGCGTGCGGGTTTTCTGTGCCCCAAATGCGACAATTTTGCTTGTTTACATACCCGCCAAGATCAAAATGAGCTTCATCTGAAAAGATGATTTTTTGGCAAAATCGGCGTCTTCTCTAAGTCGGTCGCAGGCCCACTTAGCGAAGCGAAAAAACGCATTGGATGGTGAGTTGGCTTCAACTCCTGAACCAATTGGACTTTGAATGGCGTCATACCAAGGTCTTTATGCAAAATTCGTCTCAATGATGTCTCCGAAATGTTCAATTGTTGAGAACGACGGTGAATTGATGTTGATGGCGCTTCACGCACACTTTCTGCCACAGCAGCAATATTCTCGGGTGTACGTACTGTTTTTGGTTTATCGATGAGGATGCCAGTTTCCTTCACTTTTTTCACAAGATAACGAACATACGGAGCTGACGGTGCTTCTCTTCTTCAAAAATCCGTACGCAATTTTCGCACACATTCTGCAACATTACCATGATTTTCAAAGTAATGTCGCAATATTTCCCAGTGTTGTTCAAGCGTATACATAACCATATTCGTTCAGCGGAAGGATAAAACTAATTATCTGTCAAATCAGACATGAGCTAAGTATTATCATTCACGAAATAAGCACTAGTTGAAAAAAAAAACGTTAGATGGCGGACCCGTTATATTGTGACAATGCCACGACCACATCTTAGAGATGTTTAATTTGAGGATGTAGTGGGATAGGGTATTGGGCGGTATACTCGTATGCGGCTTTGAAATCGATGAATAGGTTGTGAGTATCGATTTGGACTTTTTGGGTTTTTTTTTCAGGATCTGCCAAGGTGTGGTGTTGATCAGTTGTTGACTTTATTGACCTAATACCCCCATGATAAGGTAAACGGTTTCAGGCGTTCACATATTGCCTCTGTAAATGGCGCAGTTCAGAGGGTCTCCTTTTTGAGGATCAGGCAAACTATGCTGAAGTTTCATTCTTCAGGCATACTTTCATCCAACCAAGTTTTGCTTTTGAATTGGTGCATGTTACTTACCAAATCATATTTACCGGCTTTATAAAGCTCGGCAGAAAGGCCTTCATTTTTGGTAGCCTTGTAAGGTTGAAGTTTAGACATAGCTATTCTCAATTCACTTAGATGGGGTGGTTGGTAGTTTTCGCCGTCGTCGAAAATATTGAATGGCACAACCCCCAATCGGGGCTATTAGCATCCACTACGGGATTGAGCGCTGCCGTTTGCCTTTCAGCTCTTCCGCCACCATCTATGGTCAAGGGGCCTGAATACTCATTGAAATTGAAATTCCTAGTCCATGCTTCAGCGCCGTAGAGCACGAATGTGTTGATCAGGTTCTTGTATATGATATCCTTAATAGTTACAGTAAGGACTTTACTAATAAATTACCTCCTTAGCTCAAAGAAACAGCGGTTGACGAGATGTTGTTGTGCGACTATATAGCGGAGCCGAGGTAGAGGAAGTGCCATACTACCAAAAAGTTATATCTGTCTGTGTCCTTTCATGTAGACAGCATAGGTATTCTTGTGCATAAGGCCAAGGTCAAATCAAAAAAATATTCTAATAAGAATGAAGGTTTCAAAAGCCGTGCTATCGATCATAGGACCTCATCTGTCCCCTGCCTGCAAACGTTAAGCACTCGGGTAGCTCATCGCTGGCTATTCTAAAAAGTTTTTAGATGTACAGACTTAAATCTTATTTTCAAAATGAAACCCTTCCCAAAAGTATCTAAAAATCTGTAAAAATGGTTCTTGTTTTGTGTGTGCACGGCAACTACTAAGTGAAAACTTTTACACATAAAAGAAAGTATCTACAAACTCCAGCCAATTTGGTCGACACATTCCGTCACAGGTGTTGTAATATATCAACCATTGACAACACAAAAAGTCCCCAAAGAACGTCCTCGAAAGCGTTCAACAAAAAAAAAAAAAAACGCTCCACTCATTTATTGTCACCCTATATTGCACATAGTTCCATTCACTTCTTGGGAATTCTCCTTGTGGCTAAAACAATCATCCATCTTCATCGCCAGGAGCAACGTTGATAGTTTATTTCGGAAAATTTGGTTCTTCAATTTTTGTATCTTTTTCTTTTTTTTTTGTATCTGCTGGTACTCTCTCCCAAGAGCGAAACATTGTTTTTCAATACATTTGGGAACAATCAAGACAAATTAATTTGTCTGTCTTGCAGACATGAGGCATGTTGCTGGATTTTGATATATGGCCCAATAAGTGGACCAGATGTTAGTTCAGTGCCGACCGTGCCTTGCCTTGCCGGTCCATCCGCATTTATATCGGATAAATTACATTTTAAAACATCAACTTGGTAGATTTATGGCTATGGTGCAATCTCCATGATCTGGGGACGAATTCATAGCGCCATGGACCCGTGGACCCATAGACCCATAGACCCATAGACCTATGATGCCTTGCGATTTCCGGAGACCAATCAATAATTTAATTTACTTTTAATTTCACTCCTTTCTCGCTCGATAAATAATCGTCCTGGCCAAACATGGCACATTAGCTAATAAATTCATCCGCCTGTCATATTTCCTGTCTATTGTTGGTGTTGTGAGAAATAAATTCTCGCACTCCTTTCGTTCACACAGCACATAAACATACACACAAAGCGAAATAGTCAATAAGTACGTACGACACGACGACGGCGGCCTATGCTTTGAGTCCTTTTGGGAATTTCAGAATGAGGACGTTCGACCGACGCAACGCGACGGTGGAGGCAGGCAAATAACTGGAATTTTAAATTAAATTTTCTATTCTATGGGTTTCGCACTCCTGGGAATTGCCGCCTTCATTCTGGCATGCCATACCATTTCCATCGTTCTAGTCGATGATTTGGAATTGGCAGCTATCTGGGGATCTGTTGTTATAATATTGCCACGTGGAGGCCATAATGTGCATTTTGAATAGATCAGGAGGTGCGATTTTTTACGCGCCCTCACGACGTCGATGTTTATCTATCCGTCGCGGACTCGATGGCATGATGGCGGATGGCGATGGAGTGGCTTCCACAGTACGGTGAAAGTTTATTCCGATTGCGGACAAATGAATGCCTGCCAGGGCTGGTTTGCTGGTACTTCTCTGCTCATAGTTGGAAAATCGTTTCTTTTGTTTGTGCAATTTTCCGATTGGAAAATATGCGCGCCGTTGGAAATAGAAGTTTCTAGCTTCTCTTGACATGAGCTCGAGCGTTAATTATTGTTAGAGAAATCACTCGATCGATTTGCTTTGAACTCAAGGCAGTGAAATATATGTTGCGGAAGTTAAACGTACGTCAAAGTGCTTTGCACACAAAAGGACTCCAATAAGGAGGCTCTATAGTTGGTGAATGAATAGGTAAGTGGGAGCTTTGCGCATTGGTTGGTCGATTATGACTTGGTATGGGGTATGATTGGTATTGAAATTGAAGCAATATCGTGAAGAACTTGAAGTTGGATACGTTTTTTTTTTATTAAATGCGGTATTATTGCGGGACTTTGTGTGTTGAATGGAAAGTTTCTGAAAATTGTTTGAATGAAAATGAATATAGAATCCTTGGACACTGATTGAAAGTGTCAAAAGCAAATCGTTAAACCAAATTCAAGCTGAGATTTAAAGAATTCAGTTCTTTTTAATCACAATTATTGGAAAGTATTAAATCGACTTGTAATACCATACAAATCTCTATCCTACTTATGAAGATCTCTCTCACAAGTCCTAGCTTTACCATTACACCCCACGTCTGTAAAATGGGGTTGGTCTGCGAGGTGCATTATATTGGGTCTAGTTATTGTCGAGTAATTGGTGTCATAAAGTAGGACTGGTAGAATTAGATTCTGGTGTATGAAGCAATTGGACCTTTGAGTAAGTATCACATTTGTTTTGCTTAATCAAACAGCATCGGTTTTCAAGCGTTAATCTTCCTCCAGTATGTAATTCTTGGAGTTGATATTGACCTAGGATACATAAACTCCATAACTACCTTAACACTTATTTTTTTCCTGTTGGGCAGATAAGAAATGCTTTATGCAGCAAAAGCAGGTATTTTTGGGGTTGAAATTCCCTGTGCGTCAACTAAAAACTCCTCCCTTAGGTTTCTGACACACCCCATCATAGGAGATGTTTCAAAATTCAGGTCCCAATATCGAACATTTCGCAGCTCCGGACGTGACTTGCATTCTTCGTTGGCCCTTTGTAATCTTAAAAAATCAAGCCGGTACTTGAGTTGGTTCTTCACCATCCTCGTTCAGTTTGTGACTCCACCAGGCTGAGTTGAAGGCGTTTCCGATGTCTAGAGTTGCCAACGTTACGACCTGTAGCCTTTACTTCTTCTTTAATCCCACCGATCGTAGAGCGGTCTGTTCTGAAGCTGAATTGTCTTTCTGACAGGAGTCCTAATTTCTCCACTGCAAAAATGAGTTGCGGTCTCAGCATTTTTTCACACAGTTTTCCTGCAATATCCAGTATACACAAAGGTTCTACGCTGATGCAGAATCTGGGTCTCAAATTGAGACCTTCGACGATATTGAATTGAGACTTTCAATTGCTTTTACTGTTTAGCATTAGACGTTGTGTCTACGAGCTACTGTTAAAGATTCCTTTTTCAAGGCAGCTGTGTTAAACGTTCAGCAATAGTTGGGGCATGAGTGGGAGATCAAGAGTTTTCGCAGATAAATACAACTCTTCTATACTTAAGGGTGGTATTTCCTTTTGTTGGATCAAATTGGTGTCTTATAAAGAATCTTTTTTTTTCGATATCTTAAACGATTTGTTCAATATCGCACACCCAAAGTAGAGGATACAAATTATCTACTCTTAGGGCCTAGTTATAGCCATCATTGAAAGCTTTAATTGGACGTTTTCTTTTACTTCTTGTGGCTCTTTTTGGCGAATTTTATAACAGAATTATTAAAAAATATTTTTATTTTTAATTAGAAGAAAATTTATTTTTCTGAAGTAATGTTTGTCGTTCCACAGAAATGAAACGGAATTTTCCAATAATTCCTATAACCAGTTATGTGGGTAATATTTCAATTCCATCATGTTTTGTGTTCCAATGAAAACAAAATCCTGAATCCTTACAGATGCGAAAGGTCTACCTGCAGCAATCAAGAAATGAATCTGAAACCAACGATAGCCCTCAATGCAGGTTATACTTGTGGCCCGTGTCCTAGGGAAATCTATTAAATTGGTAGTTGCCCTAGAGGTTGGGGGTTCTGCTTTTGGTCAAGTACACACACATGGAAAAAACTTGGTGAAACTGCAGGTGAAGACGAGAGCTGCCATTGAGCTCTATAGGCAAAGAAGAACAGAAGAACAAAAAAGGGAAGAAGAAAAACGAGCAAGAAAAGCGCGCGATAGAGGATATAGAGAGGTGCTGCTTGTGAACGATGTTCACAAGTTTTACCAAACTGTAAAACGTCAAAGCCAAGGATACAAGGCTCGAACAGAATCCTGTCGAGATGAACAAGGAAATATCGTAGTTGAGACACAGTCGATACTGAAGATATGGAAGAACCACTTCTGCAGACTGTTAAACGGCGATGACGAACAACATTCCGCTGTCAGTCATAATGAACCATTTAATATTGGCAACGACAGCGAAAACTGTCAACCACCCGACCTAAGTGAAGTGAGGTTAGCAATATCTAAACTGAAGCTTAATAAGGCCGGCGAAAATGACGGCCTTCCCGCTGAGCTTTATAAAGCTGGCAGAGATGACTTGGTAAGTAACATCCACCAACTCATAAGCCAAATCTGGTCGGTTGAAAGCATGCCTGAAGAATGGAACCTCAGCATCGTTTGCCCGATCCACAAAAAAGGTGACCCTCTGAACTGCGCCAACTACAGAGGCATAAGTCTACTCAACATTGCTTACAAGATCCTATCTGCCGTAATATGTGAACGCCTGAAACCGTTTACCAACAACCTGATTGGCCCTTCTCAGTGTGGTTTTAGGCCAGGAAAGTCCACAATCGATAAAATTTACACACTTGGCAGATCCTGTAAAAAACCCAAGAAGTCCAAATCGATACCCACCACCTATTTATCGATTTCAATCCGCATATCAGCATTTATAGAGACGAACTATACAGAGCCATGTCTAGTTTCGGTATACCGCCCAAACTCGTCCGTTTGTGTAGGATGACGATGGAGAATTCTCGCTGCACCATCAGGGTCGGAAACGACCTCACCGACAGATTCGATACCAAAAAAGGATTTAGGCAAGGCGATGTTCTGTCATGTGACTTTGATTCTTGAGAGGATCGTGCAAAACTCCGGAGCCAACACCAGAGGCACAATTTTCCAAAAATCGGTGCAACTACTAGCATACGCCGACGATATGGACATCATTGGTAGGACTCAACGTGATGTCATAGCCACGTTTGCTAGTATAGAGAAGTAAGCGGCAAAAATGGGTTAAGCAGTAAATGAGGGTAAGACTAAATGTATGCTATCAACACGAAAGGACACACAACATCGAAGAATTGGACAGAACGTCACCAATGACAGTTTTAACTTTGAGGTAGTACGGGACTTTGTCTACCTCGGCTCCGCTTTTAACTCTGACAACAACATCTCGTCAGAAATCAAACGAAGAATTACTCTTGCCAATCGCTGTTTCTTCGGGCTAAGAAGGCAATTTAGTAGTAAAGCCCTCACTCGAACTACTAAGGAGATCCTGTTTAACCCAGTCCTGCTCTACGGCGCTGAAGCATGGACCGTATCAAAAGCTGATGAAGAAATCCTTGGTCGATTCGAGAGAAATATTCTTCGGAAAATCTTCGGTACCGTTGGCGTTGACGAGACGAAGATTCAACCACGAACTATACGAGCTGTACAGCGACATACCCCTAGTCAAAAAATCCGCATTGGACGTTTAAGATGGCTAGGACATGTGGAACGAATGGACACCAAAACTATAGCTCGTAGAGTCTTTGATTCCCTGCCATATCGCCATCCTCTATACAAATATACAAATTATGTATATGTCAGATTATTGAATAGAATGTACTGTACACCTACCCCCGTAAAATCACAAATTGTGAACACTCCTTAAGCATTCACGTTTATGGTTCTTTCGCTCCCTGACACTCTGGCCTACCATTTAACTTGAGTATACCACTAAATTATTTAGCAGTTTAGCCCTAATCATTTAGGCACTGACCAGTAATGTATTCCTAGGATTCATCGCACCGAGTTTAATATACAGGTTGAATTACAACTTGTAAAATATGCGACATCCTCTATTAAATTCACGTTAAAGCCTTTTAAGAATCAACCTACGTATAGCGGTGCAAATTATGATTGAGTCTAATTACTTCATTATCTATTATATGCCAATTCTCCATTTAAGGAACCTTGTTATGTAATATTGTTTTTAAATATTTATATCACTTAAATCCTTTATTTTCTTAATTGTGGGATACTCGAAGGGGGACGTTAGTTTAGTGTGTTTTGAGCTTTGAATTTGATGGTTATAATTTGATATATTAAATTTAGTGATTCAAAACTGTAGAACATCTACATCCAACAAAAAAGTGTTTATACAGTGCGGTTCACATGGTTAGCCGCACCATTTTTCTCTCAATAAATTGCAGTTTTTCTGTTTGTTTTTTTTCATGAACTACCAAACAATGCATTTATTGGAAAGGTTATTAAATTCTCTTCAAAATTAGTGAGAGTCACTTAACGGTTGTTTTGATCTCTTTCTTCCCACTAGTGCAAAAAAAGCTCAAATAAATCGGTTCACTTGGTTAGACGCACGAATTTATTCAGTTAGTTTCTTAATGCTGGGTAATGCAAATTAAATTTTGTTAATGAGTAAACGTTATTAAAGTTTTTTCGAGTGTTTAAAGTGAAACTGGGTAAACAAAATGTTGACGGTGGCGGAAAAGGCAAAAATTGAGGCCTACCACTCAGAAGGTTTTTCTATGCGGAAAATTGCAAGCAAAATAGGAAGAAGTGTTAAAGCAGTTCGAAATTTTTTATCAAACCCTGCTACCTATGGAAAAAATAACAAAGGAAGGACAAAAACAGCCTTAACACCGCACGAGAAACGAAAAATAATAAGAATTGCCTCAAATTCAGCACACTCCACGATGAAAATCACACAATTAACGGGGTAAGTGCCAGCAAATCAACGGCTCGTCGAGCTATTTTAGGTGCTCCACACTTGAAGTTCAAAAAGTTAAAAAAAAAAAAACACCACTAAACGCTGCAAGAAAGGCATACTCAGGTTGGGATTGTTTCAAATTGGAGAACTGTGGTGTTTTCTGATGAGAAAACGTTCAACCTAGATGGTCCTGATGGGTATAATGTTTATTTTCATGATATCCGCAAAGACGAATGCTTTTTGAATCGCAACCATTCCAAGAAAGGAGGAGTAATGATATGGGGGGCCATTTCATACTATGGTGCCTTTGAGTTGGTTTTTGTGTCTCACAAAATGACAGGAATGTCTTATAAAGCGCTTTTGCAAACAGCTTTTCCAGCCATAAGAGAGCTTTTCGGACCAATCCAGTGGATCTTACAACAAGATAATGCTCCGATCCACAACGCGCACGTTGTAAAAGCATTTCTCGCTAGTGAAAATGTGGAATTGTTGCCGTGGCCACCATACTCACCTGATCTAAACATTAACCTAACCTTTGCGGATGGCTGACCCGTCAAATTTATGAAGGAGGCAAGCAGTATGAAAGCTGTGAGGAGCTTATTGCCGCAATTAAAGAAGCCTGGTCTAAGATTTCATTAGACTATTTAAAAATATTGTATGAATCTCTTAAAAGTAAAATTTTTGATGTAATTTCAAGTCGTGGAGGTTGGCAAAAGTATTGAGATTGTGCAAAATAATTAAATTAATTAAATAAAAATAATTAATTAATTAAATAAAAAAAGCAAAAAAATGATGGCAATGGATCAACTTCTTCTTTTTCAAACTTTTAACAGGTGCGTCTAACTAAGTGAACCGATTTATTTGAGCTTTTTTTGCACTAGTGGGAAGAAAGAGATCAAAACAACCGTAAAGTGTCTCTCACTAATCTTGAATTTAGTTTTTTTCGAAGAGAATTTAATAACCTTTCCAATAAATGCATTGTTTGGTAGTTCATGAAAAAAAAACAAACAGAAAAACTGCAATTTATTGAGAGAAAAATGGTGCGGCTAACCATGTGAACCGCACTGTATCTGTATCCAACAAAAAAGTGTTTAAATCTTTATCCAACAAAAAAGTGTTGCAAAGATATTTATGTGCTAAAGTGGTAAAAATTAACTATTAACTATAACTGATACGATTCAAAACGAGCTATGTTCCAGATAAATATCAAAGCAGTAAAACTCTAAAATTAATATGGGGTTTGGAATTAAACGTCCGTTGTTTTATAAGCGTCCTGACTTTTATTTATTTCGTTTATTGTTTACATTTGAAATATATTTACTGTATTCCCTCTTTTTGGACTGAAGATATCGGTGCTAATGGGGTGAACTTGCACCCCATATGTGTTTGTGAAATGTTTTTGTTGAAAGATGAGTGAATGCATTTTTATGAATTTTTAGATCCTTTACGAGTTACAACTTTTACAGAGTTATATTCCGTTGAGGGCGTTTTACAGCATTGCGAGGATATTTTTTAAAGCAGGGAAGGTGGTTCTTATATCCTAGGGCTCGATATAAAAGAGAAAGAATTGCGACAGCTGCAACAAAAGATTGCATGTATTAGGATGCGGATTCGTCGTGGGAAATCGGCTTAGGACAAAAGTCATTGACTTCGAGCCGATAAGTGATCGCCTTTCTGTGGTCCGCATCAAAGCTACGTTCCAAAAAATAAGCCTAATATGTGCACACGCCTCTACCGACGAGGCTTAAGATCCCATCAAAGAGGAGTTTTATGACCTCCTATATGGAGCCTACGGAGCCTGTCCGGAGTATGATGTAAAAGTTGTACTCGGGGATTTCAATGCTAAAGTCGGAAAGGAAAACATCTTTGGCGGTTTAGTTGGTAAGCACAAAATCCACGAAACGACAAGGATAAGGATCCACACAGCAACCTTGCGCTCTACAGACGGTCGAACCGCCAACCAAATCGACCATGTGCTAATCGATGCGAGGCATGCATCCAGCATCCTCGACGTGCATACATTCCGAGGGGCAAACGTCGACTCTGACCATTTTCTTGTCGCGGCTAAATTCAGAGCTCGACTTTCCAACGAGAAGAAGCTGCGAAGTGCCCAGAAAAAGAAATTCGACGTTGGACGTCTTAGTTCACCTGGAGTAGCCAGAGCCTACAGTGAGCGCCTGAGTATGAAACTCTCCTCTGTGCACTCACCTACCACAGACGCCAACAATCAGTGGTGCCAGTATAGCAATCATCAAGGAGGTAGCCGAAACCACTGTACGGTACCAGCCATCTCCGAGAAAGAGCTCGTGCTATGATCACGAATGCGTGTGCAAGAAAAATTTGACAGAAGATGCACACAAGAAAGCGCTGCAGTGCAAAACAAGGGCAGCGAGAGAAGAGTATCGAGCCAGGAGAAGGGAGGAAAAGAAGACCCTGCGTAGAAAGAAGAGAGACTACATCCGGAGGTTTTATAAAAAGGCCAAGCAACTGGCTGCTGGCTACAAAACCGGAACCCAGGCTCTTCGAGACAGCGACGGAAACCTAGTCACCGAAGCGCACGGAATAGTAGATGTCTTTAAGCAGCATTTCTAACAGATGATAAATGGGCATCATGTAGAGAGAGTGATAGGGCAAGTTGACTCTTCTTGAAGAACTAGTCAATGAACTAGTTCAACCACCTAGTATAGAAGAAGTTGGCCTAGCTATAAAAAAGCTTAAGAACAACAAGGCCGCAGGTTCTGATGGCTTACCAGCGAAGCTTTTTAAATACGGTGTTGATGTTTTGGTAGGGAGCATGCACCGAATCATCAACCAAATATGGGTGGAAGGAAACATGCCCGATGACTGGACTATTAGCTCCATATGCCCCATCTACAAAAAAGGCGATCATATGTCTTGCAAGAACTATCGAGGCATATCCCTGCTTAATGTCGCATACAATATCCTATCCAACGTACTGTGTAAACGCCTAAAACTGTTCTGCAACACACTAATCGGCACGTACCAGTGTGGCTTCCGGCCCGGCAGATCGACTATAGACCTAATTTTCACACTGAGGCAAAAAGACCAACGAATTTCAAGTCGAAACTCAACACCTATTCATCGACTTCAAAGCCGCGTATGATAGCCTACATCGTCAGGAGCTCTATATGCCGATGGCCAAATTCGGAATCCCAGTAAAACTGATTCAGCTGTGTCGCATGACGCTGGAAACACGCGATGCAACGTGCAGTTTGGAAGTAGCTCCTCCGAACTATTCCAAACATGCACTTGATTTCGGCAAGGTGACGCGCTATCATGTGACTTCTTCAATCTCGTACCGGAGCAGATAGTGCGCAGGGTAGGTGTTAACACGGAAGGCACTATTTTCAACAAGTCCGTCCAGCTGCTGGGCTATGCTGACGATATTGATATCATCGGTCGCTCCCAACATGCCGTGATAAAAGCGTTCACTGCTATTGAAGAACAGGCGAAATTCTTTGGCCTTAAAGTAAATGAGGACAAGACTAAGTACATGCTATCAACAAACAAACAAGCATCTGTCCACCGCCTAGTACAAAAAGTTGATATTGAAAGCAGCAATTTCGAGGAGGTTAAGGAGTTCACCTACCTTGGAGTTAACATAAACTCCACGAATGACACCCTAGTGGAGATCCGTCGAAGAATTACCCTAGGAAACCGTTGTTACTTCGGTTTGGCGAAACAACTAAGCTCAAAACTCCGTACTCGAAATGTGTGCTCTACAAAACTCTTATACTGCCAGTTCTACTGTATGGTGCCGAGTGCTGGCAGATAAGCAAGAAAGGAGAGCTGATACTGGGCTCCTTCGAAAGAAAATACTTCGGCGGATTTTTGGTCCTGTGCACGAGTAGGGCGAATGGAGGAGAGAATACAACCGCGAACTCTATGAGCTGTACCAAGATGTGGATGTAGTCCAAAAAGCCAAAACACGTCGACTACATAGGCTCGGCCATATCGAGCGAATGGGCAATAATGCTCCAGCTAAGAGGATCTTCGATTCCCACCCCCCAGGTTCGAAAAGGCAAGGAAGACCGAACCTCCGTTTAATAGACCAACCCATCGCGGATGCCAGAGCGCATGGTCTAGACAACTGGAAGCAGCGAGCCAGGGATCTTAGAGGATGGAAGGCTGCAGTGTCTCAGTCAGAGACTCTTCATGGGTCGGGAGCACCATAAATAAGTGACCTCATGTTTTCAGAATTCAAATTGATTAAATGTGTTTTTAGATTCAATTCAGCTTAATTCAGAAGTTTTGTGATTCCTCATCGAACTTATTTTCGGTTAAATTGAAACCGAAAAAAAGCGAAGGAATATGTTCGCATCCAACACCAAGTATGGCAAACTCAGCGAATCGATGTCGGAGTACTTTTCGATGGTGTGGTTCGTGACATGAAAAGTGTTCCTAAATCGGTTACACTTACAAAAAAAACATTTCATTATCTTCATTGTATGCATAAGAAACTGAGTACACTCTTTCATTTAATACTTTCCTGTCAAAAAAGCTGCCAGTCATTAACACTGTCCACAAAAAACGACAAAAAGACGAATATCATAACATAATAGAAAACCATATGTCATTCCATTAGCAAATATAAAATTCAATGACAAACCAAATTTCAACACAATATACCGAAGGCAAACATTTCCTTTTCACACAAATCAAGGATGTCACTTTTATACCGAGATACCCTCTCCCACATCGCCATAACGCCATTAGGAGAAAAATCAAATTTTCAAATCACTCACAAAGCGAAACAAGACATACATCATGCAAGGATATAACCTACAAAAAAAAAAGGAACACTCACACAGAGCAAACCAAATATCCTTTCTCACAAATCATCGCATCATTTCTCACCGCCGCGGTTCGTTGTTATGCACGTTTAAAAATGAATAATGTATCGAGTCATGGAAATCTTTGCGCGCAAGGATCACCGGATCACGATGATGATTCCCTTCATGCACATAGTGTGTGTGTGGTATAATTTGTCAACAAACATCGCCATCAGCGGATGTGTGCGGTGGTAAATGGAAGAAGAAAATAGAATGAAATATGCAACTGACCCCGTCATATCAACATAAGGATTCAAACCCATTTACATATCATATTAGCATCCTTGCTGATGACGGTGCCGTTGCTGGCAGTCTAATGTGCTGCTTCCTTGTCCTATAAATCTAATTTTAGCTGCAATTGGAAAATAGAGTTAATGTCCAGGAAAGTTATGCGAGTTTGGTCCGAAAAATGGTCAAGGAAGCGCAAGGACGATGTGTTCTTTTTTATTTGTTCACACTTTTTGAAATGAAGATAATTTACGGGCGTTTGGTCTCCTTGCTGCATACATTAACCGCTGCATAACGGAATGGCCGGGGGTGGGCCAGCTGAATTTCCTCTATTCTCAATCAACTCTGCGGTATCCTTGAATGGAGAATAACGTCCCGACCAATAACACGAAGAAGTCATCTGCATGGCAATTAATTTCGTTTTAACGGTAATTCCATTCACACATGTGCGCTTGTTGGTTTAATTGACAAAGTAAATTTAATTTTCATCTCCTCTCATCCGCCGTCAAGGACTATGATCAGTCGACACGCCCGCACAAATGGTGTATACCGAAGGATGAACTTTCTATCAACTTAAAGTTTTAATGGTTTTTTTTTACGGCTCCTTTACTAGCTGACGAAGGAATTACCCATTTAAAAGGATGGAATTATGTTTTATTTTTTTGCACAATTCTGTTTCGTCAAAACTCTTAGAAAGTTTTTCATCCGTCCGTTTCACTTGGGTACGGTGGTATTAGAGTGGATTGTCGCCTGTCTTTGCGAGAACGGATAAAGTTGCAAAAAAAAATCGTTTAACTTTTTTAAAGTTAATTAATTAGCAGATACTGACCGTTATTGTTTGATATACCTGGCGTAATAAGGTTATTTTTTAAAGCTGCCAGCGCTCTCAATTGTAATGAAGGCAAATCGTTTGCCAAGGAGTTTTGAAGGGTATTCAAGGAGAAGGGTTCCGTGACTGACTTATAGACAATGAACAGACTAAACTGATGGACCTAAAAGACCATCATATTGACACTATATTCCAATAGTGACGTATATAACTGCTATTGAAGAGGTCTTTTCAAAATTTAATTTTAGATGGGGTAAGGTATAGGAAATAAAATGCGAGTTGGTGTTTTTTAAAAGGAATTACCTGGCTGTTAAATGGCAGGCAATATTAAAACGATAAGCAGAAATAGTACA